>JAFVLL020009265.1:0-10073 GCA_021397915.2 Tor tambroides
GTGTTCTGATCCTGCAAACAAATGGCTTTCGTCGAGACCCGACCTGAGAGAGAGTTAGAAAGAGATACAGAGAGATAGTGAGCATAAACACAACTACTCTCTTTGGATATTTTGCCGAGATCCATCTCTCTAACCCGGCCTAACATATGTCTTTATCAGGCGATAAACTAATGCATCCTCTGAGCAATCTTGAAAAGGAAAGCTTGGAGCACACTGTCCGTGAATAGTCTTTCTGGGGATTATGGGAGCTCAGGATGAATGGCAGTACTGTAGCGTGGCTTCTGTTGTGGCAAACAAAGCCGGGCCTCTGTCAGTGTGAGAGGCCAGGAGGGGCGGCCCAGAGGTCCGTTCTAAAGAAAAGCATGAATGAAACTGTGTGAGAGCACAGATAGAGATCTGTGCTCTGGGCATGTCATAGTGCTGTCTGTCTGCCACCAACACTCAGACAACTGACTGTGAATGGAGGAGCCACTATCACAGAGATGAGCCAATGTGATTCGGAGGTCTGGAGGAAGGAGGGGCGCACTTTTGTTTTTTTTTTACTCTGCTCACAAAGGTGCATTTAATGGACCTGGACAAATACACACATACTCTTCCTTTCTCACTGACACACAACCACAGAAACTCTGTTCTAACACTTGAGTCAACCAAGTAAACATTTACCATACATACAGCATCCACTCACCCCCAGCACAAGGCGCAGAGCAGTCAGAGCGCACCACGGACCAGGTGTAGTTGTGCTTCTTCTCCGGATGGGGTAGAGTGTATTCCCACGATATACCAGGATTTTTACCCTGAAGAAGAATCTGTGAAGGAGAAGAGATGATCATGGGTTAGTGAAATCAATCAAGCAACAGGTTTCTGGTTATCCAAGTATACACAACTGTTCAAAAGTTTGGAGAAACTGATAGAAATGTAATATTTGGATTCTGCAAGGATGCATTAAATTCTTGAAAAATTGAAGTCGTTTATAATTTTGCAAAAGATTTCTATTTCAAATAAAGGCCATTCTTCAAACATAAAAGAATCCTTAAAAACACAAACACAGTCCATGATGCATTACCATTTTTAACTGTTTTCAACATTGATAATAATAACACATAAGAAATATTTTTGAGCACCAAATCAGCATATTAGAACAATTTCTAAAGGATCATGTGACACTGAAGACTGAAATAATGATGCTGAAAATTCATCTTTGCCATCACAGGAATAACTTCTATTTTAAAATATATTACAATATAAAACGGATACTTTAAATCGTAATAATATTTCAGAGCATTACTATTTTTACTTTTATTTTTGATCAAATAAAAGCAGCCACGGTGAACATGAGAAACTTCTTTTCAAAAACATAGAAAAATTACTAACCCCATACTTTTGATCACCTCTGTGTTTCAGAGCACACAATAATGAGGCCACCTGTAGTCCGATTAAGATACATACATGCTGGAGAAAGTCAAACTACAATCATATTATCTAGAGCTATTAGTCTTAATATGCAAAAACCGGACTGGTATGATTTCAGTTGTTTAAAAACTCAAATTATTGCTTTAGTCTGACTGAAATTGAACTGCTGAAGTGCTTGCAGTCGTGCTGATTGTCTTGTGTTCTCATATTCCAGCAAGGCAGAAGGTGCCAGAGTGTCTGCTGCTGTTTTGTGGCTGTAGCTCCATTGGGACTGAGAGATGACACCACAGTGCTCCTAGTGACCCTGATTTAAAGAGATGCTTGAATTAGACTGTCTATGTGTTTGAACTGAAGCTTGTCAGCTTGGAAAACGGCACAAGTGGACCAAACTGTGGGTTGGGTGAATCTGAATATTTTCATATAGTGGTATTGTGAGACTTTATTTCCCATCAAGTTTTACATTGATGTTTATGTTTCAGTAGATCTGTACGCTATAGTTTTGGAGGCTGTTCCTGGAGAAGATCTTGTAGTCATTCATGTGAGACTAGACCACAGAGGAAGTTCAGCCAGTTCCTCACTAAATCCGTGCCCAAGGCCAATGAGGACAGCCTGAGGATAACTCTAACGGAGTGGAAATGTTCTCTGACAAGAAGAGGACCTTTGTTTTTACTCAGACTTTGCCACAAGGGGTTTTCCTCAGACTATTTGTAATATAAATGCAATGACACCAAATTCACTGGAACTGGTAAACCACCAAACTATATGTAGAAAGTATAAACAAAGCAGCTAAACAAGGATCAAATCTTAAGGGTCACGGAAGAATTGCAGCAATGTTTACACGAACCAACAGTAATTGCAAGGCAGCCCAAATTTCTCTTAAGTAAGAGTGTGAACTTAAGCAGTGGATTAGGCAGATGCCACCCATCTTCTAATTACTATGGATTTACCCTCAGTTAATGTTTTGAACAGGAAGTGTGTGGCAGGCTGCTGCTGATGTGGGAAGATTATCCTTAAGTCACAATAAACACAATAAACCAGTCTCAATGCTCTGTCAGATTGTTGGGTTATCTAAAACCATCCAAAATCTTTACTAGCCAAACTTGGGTTCAGTTTAGTGTCATGACTATGACATTACAGATGAAGAGGTACAGATTCATGTGAATTCATGTTTCATGTTCAGTGAGGTGAAGGTGAATGTTGAGACTGAACCACTAACTGAATGTAACTCAAGTAAGTCCAGACCTGTAGAGGAGGAAAGAATCTGTCAACAGAATAGCAGAAGATATTGTGCGAATCAAACAAAGGCAGTATTTGAAGGATGGAGGATTTCCAGGGGAAGTAAAACAAGTATACTGAAACACAGTGGCAAGTTAGCAAACTTTTTAACATACTGTATCTTGGCTCACTCTCCCTCTGAGCGTCCAGGCTGAATCTATTGCCCTGGAAGCGGTCCATGAGACCCTGCACATTAGCCTGTTCAAAGCTGGTCCAGATTTACAGTTGGCACTCAACACAGAGCAGCTATTCCAGAATCAGGCTCAGGAGGAGGTCTCTGATCCATCTGTGATCCGGCTAGCCATCTGACTATGGATACAACACATGGGGAAACTCTACCTCTTCTGACCCAGTGTCAAGACCCGCAAGAGTCCATTGCACCACGTCTGTGCTCTGATATAGGAAGTCTAGAGTTTCACTCTTAACATATGTAACAAGAATCACAGTTTTGAATACCGATTCAACATGCAAAACATCTTTCCCCATCCAAATACTGTAAAAGCAAGTTTTCTGATGCTTCCTTGCATCGTCTTTTGTCTTATGTTGCAATGAATGCTTTATCTGATGTGCTTCTTGCTCTAGACGCACACTCTCTATCTTTCACTCTAGTCATTCTGAATAATGACGGAAAATCTGGGGTAATTATTAAACTCTGTTGAACAGGACTACTAGGACAGGTTCATTATCAAGCACTCTCAGTATAGGGTTACTACACAAAAATCCATCTGTGCTCTGGCTAGGAGCGTAGCAGTTCCTATGGTCAAGAAGAAACATGTGAATGAAAGACTGATGAATGCGAGCATAGATATGACATCTAAATGAATCACTCTGGACTGGTATGACCCTCTTAAGACATGCCACAAGAATGTCAATACTTAAATAAACTTAAAAATTGTTTAAATCAGAAGCACGTCAAGTTTGAAGGGAACTGCACTGTTATGTCTCATCTAGTGCCTCTCAATCCACATTGCTGAGCCAATTACAAGCTCTGGAACCAAGTCAACGTTTACATTCACATTTCTCGAAATGCATTTCCCTAAGCATTCAGTAAGGGTCTTGAAGCTAATACTTATCCATTTTCCATAGCAGGTTAAACTGAGAGATTCAGTAAAGCATAATTAACCAGCTGCTTCCCTCGAATCGTGACCCCAAGCCTCTCTGATCTATTGAGTTCAACTGCAGAAATCTTAATCTTTTAATCTCTCTCTACCCTCCTCTTCTTTTTGAAATTACAGAGCATACTTAGAGAGATTAATGCCAACTCATCTGCAAATTCGACCTCTGCTGCCACCGCCCACCCTGGGGAAAACGGAATGAACAGAGGGCATGTGGGCTGAAGGGGAATGCTGCATGCACGTAAAGCACAGGTTGAGTGCGGTGCAGATCAAAGGCCAGTAAATAAGATCAAAATGAAAGAGTATTAAATGAAGCATGCCTAACTTTTGTACAACTTACACAATACCTGCAATAATATCAAGGCCAAATGGATTTTTAACAGCTTGAGGTGTTGGTAACAAAAGAAAATTGGAAGTATGATATAATGGATCTGCATTCTTCAAACTGGTAGGTGAAGTCATTCAAATATGCAATCATAACAAATCTGGTCTGGAGATAACAAATCTAACTGTAATATATAAATAATGCTGCAACATGGATGAGCAAATTTTCTGGTAACACTTTATTTCGATAGTCCACTTTAGACATTCTAATAACAGTAAGTAACTTTGCAACTACATGTCAACTAGCAGTCATTAGAGTATTAGAAGACTGTCTGCTTAATATCTTCTAACACTTTATTTTGAGGGTCCACAACATACAACACACTGATTACGAGAAACTTTGTAAGTATATGTCAACTTATTCTACTAACTCTAAACCTACCCTAACAGTCTACTCTGAGAGTTAGTAAACATGTAGTTACAAATTAATGAGAATTAGTTGACATGTAGTTGAGATGTAGTTACAAAGTTACTTACAGTTAGTAGAACGTCTAAAGTGGACTATCAAAATAAAGTGTAACCAATTTTCTTTCCAAGAGTGCACGAAACATTACATATCAGCCCACAGAACTACTACAGTAGAACACAATGTCGATAAAAGGTTGAAATGATTCTTCTGAAATCGAATGATCTCTCTTATCCCCACTTCAGATTTGTGCTGATATATGAAGCGCCCTTACTATGATTTAACCTCAAAGGTCATCTGAACCCATACCCATCTTCCTTCATGTACGCGGTGCCCTGTGCTGCCCATTAGCAAGAGCACACAGTGCAGTGAGTTCAAAGCTTAGTGCCATTCACATTGTCGCACCGTTTGATCTTGAATCTCTACATACTGAAGATGAAAGTCACAATGACCACATTGGCTCTGGCCTGCAATTAATCCCAAACAGAGGCGTTAGTCTGCCCGTTCAACTCATTTGTGTGCCTTCTCTTCTGTCTCTCTCTCTATCTTACCCTCGTTTGTTTCTCATCTCTCTCACTCACCCACTGTCCCTCAGCCTTGTTTTCATCTGACCGAATGGCCACAGCACTCTTGCCAAGACCCTGTCATGGCTAATTCGCTAACAGGTGTCAGGCCAGACGGGGACGGGGGTGACTCACTTCAAAGAACAGGGTCTCATTAGTGGGGCCTGCGGCGTACAAGGTCTCAGGCCGGTTGAAAGAGCGTTGATAGTTGAACGTAGTGCCTGCAAACTGGAACCTGCCAGGCCAGTCCACCGTCCAATCACCTGTCAGGTAGTAGGTACCGCGTTTCAGACTGCGGACAGCCAGGTAGCTGGTGGAGATCTCCATCTCCTGCACCCTGATGCTCCTTGCTCCAGCGGGAACCATCACAACGGGGTAATATTCTGAAGAGATGGAAAAAAAGCAAAAATAGGTTTGCCATGTCTGCTCACTTTTGAAGTTTCTGCATTTTTAAAGGCCAGAGGGAACAGGCATCTTTGAGCTGATGCATTATCACCTCCTTCAGTCGGAGGAGAGCAATGAGGTGCCAGACTTGCAAGAGCTCCTGCTGTGTAAGTGCTCTAAAAAAATACATAGCAGTTTTCTGTTAAGTCTGAGGAGAGGATCTCTAAAGTGACAGACTTGCCTATACTAGGCAAGGATTTTTTTTTTTTTTTTTTCGTTTCTTTCAGTCTCTATGATCTCTTATTATATTTTATTAAAGGGCACTAGTTCTTTTACCAGTTTTTCTCAAACTGTTTTGATCAGTATACAGTACCAATTTGTGAAAGATTCAAAACTTTGGGGTCAGTAAGATTTTATTAATAATTCTTAATTGAGAAAGGATGCATTAAATTGATCAAAAGTGACCTTTAAGGCATTTATGTTACAAGATTTCTATTTGATCAAAGAAAAATGTGCCATGGTTTTCATTAAACTTTTAAGCAGCACAACTATTTTCAACACTGATAAAAATAAGAACCACCCCAGGTGAGAACCACTGCTTTAGGCATTTTTCTATTATTTTATAATGATTTACTCCTTGTTTCTTTCTCTTGAAGCCTGTTATTCTCTTCAAAATATTGATTTATTGGAGAAGATCAGAAGGTATGAAAGAAACATGCTCTAAAAGAGCCTTACCATTGGCTCTGTGCTGGAGGGTGTACTGGCCACTGTAGAACTTGCAGGTGGAGTTGTCTCCTTTACACACTCCACAGGCATCCAAAGCGGCCTTTGATCCCAACACCTGGTCACAGCCCACCGGCTACACATGAAAAGTTATTAAAACAACATTTTTTAACTGACACACACAGTTTAGCCCACTGGGCCTGATGTATATAACAAAATGCTTGTGTCAATCAATCGATGCCCGAAATATGACCATCTCAGAATCATCACCTCCTCACGTACCTCGCATATCCCATCAATGCACACGCCTCTTTTGTAGTCAGAGCAAGACGTCCCATCTTTGACTTTGCTGGACATAGCGAAGAAAAAATCAAAGTCCTCAGCAATGCAGTACAGCTTACAGATGTCCTCTTCTAGATAGGAGATGAATGGGGTCATTAGATCTTATAGTTTCAGAGTGATTTTATGTTAGATCTTCTGAGGCTGTGTACTGGTACCCTCAGCATGCTGCTATGAAGTCTCACGCATGAGGACATATGGAGCGATAATCCTGTGAATCTTTTTCAGATAAAATGCAGGTGGAATTTTATGTAAAATGGAAACCAATACTTTGAAAAGCATGCACAAACCCAGACTATCAATGATTCCCATACATTTCAGTTTGAGCTTGAGAATGAGATTGCTCTATCAGCAAATTGCTGTACAAAAAAAAATAAAAATAATAATAATAATAATAATAATAATAATAAATTAAATTATTTTTTTATTAAATTAAATTAAATTAAATTAAATTAAATGTGACTTTATTTTAACCTTTTTTCTGGGAGTCATCAATACACAAAACACAGAACTTTGCTGTCCGTCATGCATCATTTATTTTTAGCAGACACAATGCAGATGTGTACTACTGTCTAGTACTAATTACTGGGCATGTTTAAGCTGTGTGTGGTTGGCTGTGAATCAACTGCAAGGCTCACCATGCTCTAGAGAACACAGCCACAGAACACATGTTACACTAAAATTTAAAACTCTGTTACAAATGGGCCCATAAAACTGGAATGCAAGAGAGGCGGCTCTATCCAACTCTCCTACCGAGAGAAAAATATGGACCTATCAGAGATGCATCTGCATCCACACACAAATCCAGGCTCATTCAATACAACAGCTCAGTATGAACTGTTAGATGTCTGTCTTTTTTTTTTTTTAGGAACATATTAGATCATAATTATTGTGCTTTTACTTCAAAGGAATACAAATCATGTTGTTATAGACTCACAGGTCTAGCTGAATATAAAACTAAACAGCAGTAAACCTAACAATAAAAACTGAATAATGCCCTTAAAAGTAAAGAGGAGGGCAAGCGAAACTTAACAACAGGACACGTCAGTGGTTAATCCAGTTTGATCTAACTCCAAAATCCCAGTCAAACAGGGGTAAGTGCTTCCTAATGTAATGGAGGCCAGCTAGTAAGAGCTGTGCAGTTAAAACCTCACTCCCCTGATCTCAAGAGGTGCATTAGCGACTGATGCTAGAGACAGCAGACTTTATCGTCTTTTGTTAGTGCATCCACCTCCCATACCAGAAACGCCGGTTCGAATCCCACTCGTGGCAAGTGCGGGGAGTAGAACCAGTGGGGTTACACTAACACCTGTAGTAGCCACTGAAACACACGACCTACTGATTAGAGCACGGAGCTCCATTCACCTCACTGGTCTTTCTCATTAGTTTTAAAAAAATCTGACAGGACAGTACCCAATTCTTGCTATCCTTTCCCTTTTTCACTCCCAGTCCGCTAACACATAAGAAAGCCCAAATACACAAACAGGGTCCTATTCAGGTCCAGACGTGCCTACAGGGTTGATCAGTGCACTGCACTCACAGAACGAGTGGATACATGTTCCCAATCCAAATCCATACACAGCTTAGACAACACACATTAGGGGAGATTAATTGCTTGGGAGGAATATATTTGTCCTATGTAACAATCTCAATACATATTGTCAGAAACTAATGAGAATGATTACTATTTAAAAACACAGCTGTTCTTGCTGACTCAGATAACAGAGGGTATTAAAAACTAAGCAGGTAAAGTCTGAGATGAATGTGTTTTAGAGGTTTGTTGTTAGTTATGTCAGACAAGGTTACACATAGGCAACTGTTTAAAATTTTGAGGGTCCGTAAGTTTATTTATTTTTTCAACGATGATGCATTAAACTGATGAAAAAGTGATGATACAGGTTTTACACTGTTAAACTATTTCAAATAAATGCTGTTCTATTCATAAAGGAATCGTGAACAAACGTGTCACCGTTTCCACAGAAATATTAAGCAGCGCAACTGTTTTCAACATGGATGATAATAATACGAAATGTTTCTTGATCACCAAATCAGCATATTAGAATGATTTCTGAAGAATCACGTGACACGTAAGACTGGAGTAATAGCTGCTATTTTAAATGTAATATTTAACAATAGTACTGTTTTACTGTATTTTTGCTTAAATGCGAAAGAGACTTTTCTCAAAAACTTTTTAAAAATCTTAGAAAAGCTGACCGAACTCCTATATTTATAATACATTCCTTTTTTGAAAAAAAGTGTGAGTCTCGCTCGTCCAGTAAATGAAGACGCATGGGGATTTTGAACCCACAGCAGAGGTTTATTGTGCTCTCTTCCAGCTGTTAATGAGACATTTGCTTTTGTTCTTAATGAATGCATTAAGGCCCAAATATCTTCCATACCTTCCACTTTGGTGTATGGCTTCCATTTGTAGTACCATCCCCTGAAGGGTTTGCTGTTGTACTTGGCGCACTGCTGAGCTCTGAAGTCCACTCCATTGGGCTGGCATGGCTTGGTGTTACACAGCTGGTGCAGTCGACCGGGGCCTTGGCAGAACTTGCCGTTGTGCTGTGGGCTTGGGTGAAACAACCAGCAATTAGCACAAGCGAACATGGAAGCAAGGAGAGAGAGCGAGAAGAAGAGAAGAAACAGATGTGCCTCAGTAAGCACTCAACACGCGAGAGGAATGACAGCCATTCAGTATTTTTTGGAAGAGGAGCTGGTGAGATGCATTTCATATGATGTGCATTAGCATCTGCACTAAGGGAATGTCTTTGTGCGTTATCGGTGATGTGTTTGACTGAATCACATCCCAACTGACAGCTGTAAAAGATATAAAGTGTTTGGGATACAATTCCATTCATGATTTGGACTCGCCTGTGTTTTCAACAGCTATGATTTTTGAATAATAAACTTCAACGAGAACAAGACAACACGCAGCTGTGCTGATGTACTCTACACATTGTGTTATCTGAGTCGACTTGCTTGCAGCCAAATAGGAAACCTGACTGAAAAATGGTTTGTTCTGTATGGCCCCTACCTTGTTTTCTTAACTAGTCCACCAACAAGCTGACCTTAATAAACAGTGATTTGGTTGATCAACCACCAAACTAACATAAACCAGCTTGGAACAACATGGAAATTCATTCATTCATCTTTACTTCTCTAAAACCTGTAATGGCCAACTCTTGCAAACAAGGCTGGATATCATAAAAGGTCAGCCCTGAGGCTCTGGACAATGTGTTCAAACCGTCACCCTGTCTTGGTGAGGCCGCTTGAGGCTGGAGAAGAGCGGCAGCCTCCTCCCAGTGCCACAGGAATGCCTCCAAGTGCCACATGAAGCAGACAGTCACCATCTTTCCTGAGGGAAAAGCGGTCCAGCAGCTCCTGTAACTGAGGCTGTAAGAGCGGAGGCATGCTTGCGGCATGGCTGCATGTTTTAAAGTGGAAGACTCTTGGGTACCCTCTTGTAGCCTA
>JAFVLL020009266.1:0-28047 GCA_021397915.2 Tor tambroides
TGTTTAACTGGTATGTAGCACCGTGGTCCTGCGAGACACGACATTTCGTTCCACTATATGTCCACACATGTAGCAGAATGACAATAAAGCTCAACGTGAACTTGAACTTTATGAGCATTATTTTATTATATGACATTTTTAAGCTAAGCTCTTAAAAACTCACCTTGTACACTACTGTCTCAGCCTTCTGGCGTCCAAGACACCAAAATGTTAATGATTCAAAAGATGAATCACTGTCTGAGGTTTCGGTATGGAGAAAAATTTTACGATCATGATATTTTGGTAGTATTACAGCACACCATAAGTGTATGTTAACAGCGTTTTTGTCTGCTTTAGGCATCTGACCCAGAAACAGTGACATGTGAAGTCAGACTTAAGATTTATAAAAATAAATAAATTAGTAAAGTTAATTAACAGACCAATTGATATTAATAAACATATATTTCCCATAAATTGCAGAATTTAAATTAAATGGTAGTTTGTAAAAAATATATTACAATAGGAAGCAAGATCATTTCCAATCACACTGTAGATATATGGTTTAGGGGTTGACCGATTATCAGCCTGGCCGATTATCGGCGCCGATATTAAGCATTTTATGGTTATCGGTATCAGTCATTTTCAAAACTGATTTGCCAATAAAATGAATTAAAAGCATTTAAATACATTTTTGTCAGAGCCCTTGTTTGGCTTAATTTTGACATTAATTTTCATTTTTACACCAGACATACAGTATATATCGGTTCAACATATTGTTATCGGTCTACTTGATCTGTAATAATCGGTATCACATCGGCCCTGAAAAACACATACCGGTCGACCCCTAATAGGGTTGTTTACAAAATTACGCTTTTGCTAATTAAAATGATTTAATAATTAAAAATAGTTCTTGATATATTACTTGTTAATTCAACAGATTATTGTGAATTATGCACTGTTTTTATGAATTTAGTTGATACATTTGAGAAACTCAAAAAGTTGGACAGGCCAACATCACCATTTAAAATGGATATAGATATTTTATTAAAGGTTAATTTTCTGTTAAATAACTGTATAAACAGATTTTTTTATCCAGATGTAGCCAGATTGGTGGCAATTAATTTGGAGGCCATTCCATGTGTAACTGGGCTTCAGACGAGTTAAATACTGACAGTGGCTGTGGACCCCATGCTTCTCTGTCCCTGTCCCAAAGATGAGTCATCCTGATTAGGTTTCATTACCTCCCTTCTCTAGACAATAGAGGCTCCATTGATTTTTATCATCAGCAGAGTGGATCAGGAAAGAGAACGGGGCAGGAGAACGAATCAGCAGAATCTGAGCAGAAGGCATTGTGCAGCTGCCTTGAAGTGTGTGTTGAAACTGGAGTTTGTGTGAGTCTCTCAGAAGACAGTATTAGAGATTGAAAAACCTAAGTCATCCAAACACTGTGGGAATCAAAGCAGAGTGTTCTGATATTGCTGAGTGCTGCTAAATTCAATTGTAACATAATTCATAGCATTATTCTCTTATGAACTGAAAGATGTGTTAAACTAGTGGTATAGTTTAGATCACCACACATATTATGTCAATAGGCTTTAGTAATGTCACTGCTAGTTGGTTAGAAATCAGTGTAATGTATAACTGATAAAAGTACATTTCTGTCAATGTTTAGGAGTACATTTGTGTAAAGTCATCTGCTTCTATAAGTAACACTTGTAGGCTAAAAGTCAAAACCATTAGGAATATCGAAAGAAATGTGCTAGAGTCTATATTACTTGTGTTTCTACAATCCTAATTGCAAGAATGTACAGAACTGACTTTCTCAAGTTCCCTTTTGTGCTGAGGACATGAAGAGCATCAGCTGGTGAGGCCTGAAGGCTAAATCAGCCCTTTGAGAAACCGCACTGCTGCTGTCTCCTGTCTTTCTCCATCATGTGAAATGTATGCGGATGTTTCTCTTGCAGAAGGATTTTGTGACCAGTATTTTTTATGTACTTTTTTTTTTGAGTAGGAGTGGAGCAGTAAACACTACAAACATATACTATATAGAATAATCACATTTTTTCCAACTTGTCACATGTTTGAAATATACTGCCTTTTATTGATCCTGCTTCCTTAATCTGGTGCAAGACCTTTGTTTATGCCCCTTTAACACTCCTCATTTAAAATATTCATATAAAGGTTCAGTAATAGGAATAGTAGATTTTCAATTTGCTGCTGTTGTTTTTATAAAGATGTTTAGAGATTATAACTGTCATTTTAAAAAAAATTGCCTGTACTATCTCTGTGTGGGTGGTGGAGAAAAAGAGCAATCTGGGTCCGCATGGACCAAACCCATCACAAACATAGTTGCTGCTGCGTTCAAATCCAGATGATGGGAACTCCCATGTGCAAAGTCAAGATTAAAGATAGAGGTTAATGTAAGAAACCCACGGACACTCCTTAAAAAGCCACTTCCGTGGAGAAAGTCATGAGTGAAAAAGAGAACAGTGCTTACAGATAGAAAACTATAAGAGAAAGTTTGTTTTTTTTCTGTTTCAAACCAGTTCTTGGAATAGGAAAAAAAAATGTCAGACAAATTGGACTTCCATTTTACAGACCACACCCAAACACTGCAAGGAGTTGACCCAGAATTTTCTGATATTATAGTTATAGGTATTATATAAAACTAGTTTTTAGTTAGAACATGAACATTACATAGAATATTATTTTTTATATAGAACATGAAATGGAAATTCACCCTATTTTCTAAATTCATCTTATTATGGAAGCACATTTCCACCATGAAATTCTAACAAATTCAGGCTTTGTTTCTCGCAATTACAGTCAGAATTGTGAAATATAAACAGAATTGCGAGATCTAAACTTTTTTTTTCCTTGCAGTTCCTTGCAAGTTTACATGTCACAATTCTTAGTTTATAGAATTGCAAGAAAAAAAGTCAGAATTCTAAGATTTAGGACCAGATTTACTAAACAGGGCAGATTAGCTTTAGAGCACAGTTCCATGAAATCGCCGATGGGAGGGGAAAATTCTGTGTGTGATTTACTGATAATTCGCACATTAAAGAACACAGACGCAGCCAGACCATTTCCATAATGACCAGCGCATTAGAGCAGCTCAAATTAGCGCTTGCTTTAAGACATGCTGTTTTTGGGTGTTAAATAATGCCGCAAATATCAGTAATTTGACAAGCGCAAATGTTAGTAAATCATGTTGCGTGATTCACTTTAATACTATCCTCCCATAAATTTTGCGTCTTTGTGTCCATGCCTTTTCAGCGCTAATTCTTCTTTGTGCATCTTTAGTAAATTCTGACAGTGCTATTTTTGACATACGCTAGACTTATCCAGTCCTACAGTATAGTCTGCTTAAAACCCATCCCTTTCTTACAGTCAACTAAAAGCTTGCATTCAGTTCTGCATTTTTTTTTCTTATTCAATAATAATAAATTGCAGTTGTTACTTCAGTTACATCATGACTTTAAGCTCTCTAGCAGTCTTTTCTCAGGTCTGATATATCATATGTGTTTTGTATTGAACATTATTTAAACAAACACCTATTTTATAGTTTCTTGAAAATGACCATAATGGCCAGAATCATTTTCCAAAGTAATTGTGTTACACTTGTTCTTGTTTCAAAAACCTGTTATAGGATTATACAGTACAAAACTAACTGCCTGAATTAGCAAATTAAAAAAATTAACTGTAAATGATGCTGGGATTTTTGGATCTTATTGGTGTTGCATTGAGGCTGAAGCATCTGATCTTTTAACGTTCAGTGTGTGTGAGCTTCCCTGTGCTGTGACTCTCTCTCCATCTGCTTCTGTGTCTCATGACGCTCCATCTGCTTCTCAACAAAGAATCTTCATTCACTGCCAGTATTGAATCAGTTCAATGTGAAGATTGTCTTTAATAAACAGAATTTCCATGTAGCAGAGCTGACGCAATGAATCTTAAATGGTGTCTGGCTGAAGACGAAACCTGTGGTCTGGAGTATCAAGTAATCCAAGTGTGGTTTTGATAAAAACATTAAATCTGTAGCTCATCAGGTTATAAGCTAATCATAATTTGAAGTAGTTTCATTACTAGTCAAGTACACTGCAAAATGCTAACAAAATGAAGCTAACTACCCTGAAGTGAGTTTAAAAAAAAGCGAAAAATAACAGTTTGGTGTTAAACAATGCTACATTGTTACATGTTCGGGAAAAAGTAGCTTTGCGCTGAAAAGGCTACACTGTTTTCAAAAACACAGAGCTACACTACAAACTGCTTACAAAAAAAGGTAACTACAACAAGGCTAAAAAATACAATTACTACTAAATAATATAGTTTAATTGGTAGCAATGCTACTTTTAGTTGCTCTCTAACACTGTGACTTACTAGTTTTTCCTCAGTTATCATCTGCTACAGTTTTTTTTGCCAATCTTACGATTGATTGCCATCAGCATTCATTGCGCTCAGACACTTGGACAAAGCCACTTGGTTGGTTGTTTTGCTGGCAGTCAGCTCAAGGACTTGGCACGTCGCATACATTGGCACGAGAGCTGTACTTCCCCTCTTTAGTCTTACACAGAGTGCCCAGACCTCCACCAGATCTGGTGTGATTTAACATAATTGCTCCAGAGCACTGCAGTGTCGTTTGTACTACTTGCAAATTAAGGAGTTATATGGTAATTGGCAATAATGTATAAATTATTTTATTTTATTTCTACAAACTATTTGTGAAATATTAGCTTACAATTCCTGAAATCTTCTCATTCTTGTTCCATTTCACTTTATAAGCTCTTAGGAGTATTTGTCGCTAAACTGCACTGAAATGTCAACCTATGCTTATGACTTTAGAGATCATTGCAGCTTATTTTTGCACTTATTTTTGGGACAGTCACCTGTACTGGAGCAGGTTTCTCAAGGGAATAATGGAGATAACGCAAGGCTAGATCCTGCAACTAGCAGTAACAAGCCCTGAGCTTAAGCCACTGTGCTAAAGTACCACAGCTAACCATTGAAATTCCTCTTCTTGAAAATATGGCTGTATATTATTTAGATAGTCTTATATGAATTCATGGTTGATCTTAAGTCCATTTTTATTAAGTGCCATTTTCTTCTGGAAGGCATGTAAACCTGACCTTTATTGATGCTCGAAATAAGGCAGACAGGTGTTAAACGTCAGTGACTTCAATCTTGGCAGAAGAATGAAGACATTATTTATTTTTTTCAACAGCCACCCATTGTAGGATATCATGAAAGCTTCTTTGTAGAGAGGATGTTACGCAAACATTGACACTGTTAACATGAATTAAATTTAACAACTATTTTCTCTGTAAGAGTGTAATTAATGCCACAAGACTTTTTTAAGCATTGAGTGATTATTTATCTAATCACTGCTTTAGCGATGCCATTATTCCATTATATTACAAGATAAACGTACGAGATGTCATGAACCTCTTTTGTCCCGAAAGTGCAGGAACAAATCGTCACAGCCATTTCCAATGTGGAGGTTATTTTACATGTGCGGGTACAACGAGTGTTTACCGTTCGTTTAGTAAACACTCAATTATTCTGCGTGATCGTTGGTGTATTTCCATAACAATGGAAAAAGGCCTCCACCATCCTTTTTACCAAATGGGTTTAAGTGTTTGTTAGTCATAACACGTCCATGTAACGTGACTGGGCACTGTGTTTGGCTGCAAGTGAAGGAACCCAGCAAAAACATTATCATTACAGCATCTCAGTAAACCTCTTCATAAAAAAGCCAAAGCAAAGTAAAGAGGTTTTCAGATAGCTTGAGATTTACATTCCACTGTTGAGTGCTTCCTTGGTCTTCTCCAAGGAAATCTCAACCTCGTTTGCCCCATACTTCTGCTTTGTTTTGTTTAAGATGTTGTAATTTTAAAATTGTTTAATTAACTTGCACTGTTTTATTTATGACATGACTGAATACATGATTGCATGACTGACACCGGGTGACATTCAGTTTGCTGAATCATTGGCATGTGTAAATGAATGGGCATGTTTAGTGATTGTTAAAAGCAATCACTTCATTTTAGCCAGTGAAATGCCAATAAATACATGAAATTGATCACATTATTTGACCCTCATCTAGATATATATTCTTTCCCTTATTTAAATAACAAAATGTCTAAATACTTTTTTAGGGGAAAAAAAAAAAAAAATATATATATATATATATATATATATATATATATATATTAGTGCTGTCAATCGATTTAAAAAAATGAACTAATTAATCGCACATTTTTCTGAAATTAATCGTGATTAATCCAACCTAACATTAAAGTTTTTAAATATACTTTTATATAGCAATAATTTCACATTCAATCTTCAATTTAATGTACAAAAACATAAAGACAGTATATTTTTAAATATTTGTTTAATGGCATCTTTATTTTTATGACTGAAGGTCAGTATCAGTGAACCCAATACTACTGATTTCTCTATAAAATTGCCCCTCTCCATATTTAACCATTGACTATAGCCATTCAACATTACAATATAATTGAGAGCTATCAATTTGAACATTTATTAGACTTTAAAAAAATAAATTATAATTTAAGTGAACTTAAAACAATCTTCACATAAACCCATTATAATAAATGTCATATTACCTGTGCCCTTCAGCGGAAATACAGAAATTGAAGTTATCAAACACTAAATTCTAAATTAAATATAGATGAATCCTTAAATCTATGTTATTTTTTTCCTCTTTTTTTCTTTGTCCTTTGATTAATAGACATCACAGCAGCTGGTTATTAGGTTATTTTGGCTGTTATTTCTTTAAGAGCTGCCGCTGAACATGACGTGGATCTGACACGCATCGTATTTTCCCTTTCTACTTTTTCTGACAGGTCTTAAAGTCTATTAATGAGCTGACGAGTTGAATCGGGTGTGTTAGATGAGAGAGAGAGTGTTGGGCTTCTTCAGGACAGTTTTGAAAACCATTTCAGAGACATGTCCTTAAATGTGACTCATATAAAATATATTACATGCATGCACAGATTTAAGGCAGCTTTAATCGCCTTTTTGGTAACTTCATGACTTCACTGACTACGTCATTGCATGCATGTAGTTTATTTCGCTCTTTGATATGAAATGATACAGGCTATGCGCGCGCCGGCTCCTTTGTGTGTGCAGTTGAAGAGCGCACGCTCCGAGCACATTATAGTTTCCGCGCTCGTTTGACTTGCGCCTGCCGCTGAAGTGAAGTGGAGCGCGCGTCTGAAACATCTCCCGTTTGATTTGATCGTAAAAACCTTATGCGACTGAATAAATGCACTTCTTGTCAAGAGAAAATGACAGAAACAGCAGTTGTAAGTGGGATGGCCAACCCTAGCCCCGCCCCTGCGTTAATTGCGTTAAAAATTTTAACGTTTTAAACTGAAAAAATTAATCACATGCGTTAACGCGCTAATTTTGACAGCACTAATATATATATATATATATATATATATATACAGGGATCAACATTAAGGATTTTTTTTACTTTAAAATAGTTGCTGTTATCATTGTTTTTGATCTAGGTTATCATGTATTCCAATAAATAAGCTTATATGACACCAATATTTTAGATACCAATTAAATTTTACAATTCTCAATTTCAATTTTGATACCACAGCAAAAACCACTAGCTATAAATAAATATAAAGTTCAAACATTATTAAAGACAAGTGAACCGCCAGTAAATAAGAACACATCAACAAATTACAAGTAATAGCACAATTAAATATAGGCCTATAGCACAAAGATAGAAATTAAATGACACTTTAAGTTATGTTTTTAGATGGTCAGGTACAGAAATTGAAAAATCACATAAAATAACATTTGCATATTCTTCACTCTGCACCTTTATTTTTCATAGCCATTTGAGATTAGAAGCACTTCATTATAATCATGAATTGATCAAAACAAAAATGTGCAATCTTTGATTTATATTAGACTGTATAATTTCAAACTCTAAAGCAAAAACAGAATGGGCTGACTTTAGCTTTGTAAAATTATGCTGCATAAAAACATTGCACGAAACAAACAGCAGACGGGCTGAGTGAGACGCAGTTTCACTCTCTGACAGCAGGCGGCGCTTAACAGCAATAATACAGCTTTTCCTTGGTTACCACTGTTAAACACAGCAGCGCTGCGCGTATTAACACTCATTTAAATGCGTTGGTTATACGGAGGCAAGATGAAAAGAAAACACCATGTAATCTTTTCTGAAAACAACCAATTCCCCTCAGAAACACATTCATATAAAATTCAATATTTGGATTTTCTTCCTATATTTCGCGCATTGTGAGCAGTGATCTTGTTCTGCATGCTACAGTATTTTCTCCTCTTTGCGTCCGTCTTCAACGTCTCTGACCTCTCTCAGTGATCGTTTACAGACTAATTATAATAATAACGTAATATTTCCACACAAATGGCATTTTGGAAAATGATTGCAGTGCAGTTTGTGTGTAAGCACGGAATAGAAGTCTGAAATACAACAAAAATGTCCAGTCGATCGGTGCATCTACTCCACTGTATAAATTAAATATAGATTAATCATTGTTAAATCTACAAAGTTACTTGGCAAAACGGGTATTTTGACATATGCTACTTTTGTATGTATTTGTATTTACCCATTCATGCGGCTCACGCGTGTCAGAGACGCGGCTGTCTGTGCGTGCACGCGAGTAGTGAATGCAGCTGTCTTTCGTGCCCGACTGCTTTTTAATCGCTTGAACTTTTAAATTAACAAGGCTTAAAAAAAACATTCAAAAGATAAATTTTGGTGTCGACGCAGCAGTGGCCCGATCGGGCCAGTGACAAATCCGTCTACTGTCCCGAGCGTCCTTCACGCTGGCCCCGGGCCATCGGGCAGTCCTTATTGTCGAGCCCTGATATATATATATATATATATATATATATATATATATATGTCCACAACCTGATTAACTCTATGCAAAGGAGATGTGTTGCACTGCGTGAGGCAAATGGTGGTCACACCAGATACTGACTGGTTTTCGGACCCCCCCCCCCCAATACAGTAAAACTGCACACATTTTAGAGTGGCCTTTTATTGTGGCCAGCCTAAGGCACACCTGTGCAATAATCATGCTGTCTAATCAGTATCTTGATATGCCACACCTGTGAGGTGGATGGATTATCTCGGCAAAGGAGAAGTGCTCACTAACACAGATTTAGACAGATTTGTGAACAATATTTGAGAGAAATGGCCTTTTGTGTATATAGAAAAAGTCTTAGATCTTTGAGTTCAGCTCATGAAAAATGGGGGCAAAAACAAAAGTGTTGCGTTTATAATTTTGTTCAGTGTGTGTGTGTGTGTGTGTATATATATATATATATATATGTTATTATTAATATTATTATTAATATTATTATTATAATTTTTTATTATTATTATTAAACAGTTTGGGCACAGTAAGATGTGTTAAATTCATTAAAAATGACAGTAAAGACTATTACATTAGACTATTACATAAAAATTTATACAAATATTACAAAAATAAAAATATTCTGTTTCAAATAAATGCTGTTGTTTTTAAGATTTCTATTCATCAAAGGATCCTGTAAATACAGTATGTATCACAAAAATGTTGTTTTTAAGATTTCTATTCATCAAAGGATCCTGTAAATACAGTATGTACAAAAATGGTTTCTACAAAAATATTCAAGTGTACTGTTTACATCATTGATAATAAGAAGTGCTTCTTGAGCACCAGATCTGCATATTAGAATGATTTCTGAAGTGACACTGAAGACTGCTGAAAATTTATCTTTGCCATCATCAGGATTAAATCACATTTTATAATATATTAAAATAGAAAACCATTATTAATAATTTGAAATAAACAGTTAGAAATTGTTATAAATAGTTAGAAATTGTAATAATAGTAACAATATTACTGTAACATTAAATGTAACAATATTACTGTTTTACTGTACTTTTCATCAAATAAATGTAGACTTGATGAGCATAAGAGACTTTTTCAAAAAAATTCTGAACCCAAACTTGGCAGAATGGCACTATGTAATATACTGTAATATGTAATATCCACAATATTGTAATTTAATATATAGGTATAAGTATAGTAAATTCAAAGAGATACTAGAAATAACAAGGCTATTAACACAATCTCAAATGCAGCGTTTGAGAAAATAGTTGTCATGCCAAAGATTAATATACATGTAGCTTATGGTACTAGTTGTTTTTTTGATAAATGTATTTGTCAGAACAAGTTATAAAAGCTTTATCAACCTTTCATGAACAGCTAATTTAGGGAACTGAACACAGTCCCATCAATCATGTATGTATGTTTGTTAGTGGAAAAATGCATAATGCATGTTATGGCAGTGAGTCTAGAGGCAGACTTGGCAACCCCATTTTCTCCATGTTCAACAGCTTAATAGGGAGAGCCGTTGGGTAATAGTTTTCTCTGTGCTGGCAAAGCATGAGTTGCTACAAGCTATCAGGCAACAAAATATTTACCTTTCTTCCAGTACTTCATGTTTTCAAGAGTATTGTTGTTGAAGTAATCAAAAGGTGTTCTAAGGTGTTTTTGGTTTAGATAGATGTTGAACCAATTGCAAACAAAACATGCCTTGATGAGCAAAATTTTCTAGCTGATCTGGCTATAAATTTAGCCATCTGTCTTGAGATTGTTAATGAATATTCTCAGATTAAGATCAGCACTCTGTGTTGTAGGAGATCACGTTGGGGTCATTGTAGCTGTGTGGATCATTACAGAGATAGTTTAAGATTATTGCTTGCGCTCTCTGATCTCTTCTCTCAGTGTGATGGCTCAACTCCCTTCAGATGAACTGATTAAGCATTAATCCCTGTCTAAATCAATCTGCCATGCTACCTCTTGCAGTGATATATTAGAATTAAACCACCCGACAGATTTATCTTAGTTTCTCTTGTTTTTTCCTCTTTATCCCCTGCTGAATACCAGTAGGAACTGTACCCTGCCTCATTTAATGGCCATCCTCTGAAGTTGCAGATGGTTTATGTTTATGTTTATGATGGAAATGCTCTTGTTTGTGATAGGTGCTGTGATAATACAACCACTGGAGACTGCTGTAGACATTTTAATGAGGGGAAAGATATTTCAGAGTCTTTCTGCCCTTGACCTTTTGATGACATCAGTGGTTTTGCTGTTCTATAATAGGAAATGTCGTTCAAATTCATGCATTTCAGTGTCATTTATTGTATGAACCCTTTTCACAGACTGTGATGGTGCATTTCTACAGTTATTACATTGTAGATCTAGCAAAAAATGTTTATATTTTCTTTTTTTAATGTAATACATTTATAAGACTATACTTTGTGTTATATTACCATAGCGTTGAATTTTTAGAAAACTAGTCTAAAAAACTAGTCTGTTCTGTGTGAGTGAGGGAAAGATGACAAATTTGATATCTTTCTCTCTTCTAACTACCATAACCAAGTTAACTCCCTCTTTTGAGAAGTCATAGAAACATAGATTTTATTGTTTGCTATTAGATCAAAAGCAAAATTAAAAATTAAAAAGGTCTTCACAGCAACCCCTCAAAATAAAAGTTTGGTTTAAAGTGAAGAAACTGAAACCCTGACAGAAATATTACTTAATGTAATGATGATACTACTACTACTACTACTACTAATAATAAAATTATTATTAAAACATCATTCTCAAAGGAATGTTTACCAGAAAAATTATTTACCAGAATTTATGTAGCAGAAAAATGTAAGTGCACAACACAGTATTTCTGAAAAATAAATAAATAAAATAATAATACATTTGTATTTTTAATTAGTACAATTGCTGTATTTAGAGATGCTTTTGATTTATTAATATTTAATGAAACCATTAAAATGGAATCCAGAAAATTAATGGAAAACAGAATTTGGTTAAAAAAAAGAGAGAAAAAAATAAATTTCATAGGGCCTTAAAAATTTAATTTTTGTTAAACTTTTAATAATTTGCTGGTTAGAGTTAGTTTAGCCGTTAAAACATAGTATAGAAAAATTAAACGAAAAAAAAACTTTTTTAAAAAATTAAAACAGAAAAAATGGAATTTGGAAAAAAAAAAAAAACGGATTTCATAGGGCCCTATAAATGCAAAATGAGTTTAGTAGAATCTCCACTCTGCTCTGTTCTGTACAATTAAAGTGAACATTTTCAGTGCTCATCACAATGTTTTTATATGACATCAAAAGACAAGAATATAACACACAAGTCATATGTTCCAATTTTATGAAGGTTTTAATAGAGAGCAGCATGAACAATCTTCTAAACATCTCCATTTTGTTCTACAGAAGGACATTAAGGTTTGGAATGACATGAGGGTAAATAAACAATGACAAATTTTTCATTTTGGGTGATTTTCTCAGTGTCACAACTGAATCATGTGCCTTTAGTATAATCTTTCTGGCTTTCCAAAATGCCTCTGTTTTCCAAAACAGTCTTTGTCTCATCGTTTACTTCGTCTTTGTCTTTGTGAGCACAGGCCGTTCTTCTCCTGACCCAGTTTCCCCTGTGGTGGACGTTTTTCCTCTGGGGGGGTTGACGTTTCAAGCCGAGTATGTCTTTTGAGTATGTGCAGTCATTTATCTGCTTCTGTGTGGATGAGAGTTTGTGACTGTGTGTTGGTCTTTTGAGTACATGGCGTACGGTGAAGCCACCTGGACCCAATGAAGGGAATAGGCTATTAGGTTCGCAGTTTGTGCTCGAAGCTAGTGGACATTTTAGGTAAAATGACAAAATAGACAATAAGAGCCCTTGGCTTTCTGTTAATTTGTGCAATTTTACAGTATGCCAAGTGCAAATTTCTGGAGTGTAATTGAAGTATATTTTATATTGGTGCTTAAAATGAGTGTTTATTTTGTATCTGTAGGTTTTTTTTATTTTTTATTCTGGTGTGATAAATTATGTTTAATACAAATCTATAGATAAATACTTAAGCTGGACAGTACATGCAAAAACCCAGTTCAGCTGTTATGGAGCTCTCTCTGAGAAGCTCAGTGGTCCATTTGTTAATGAATAAGTGCTCTCACTTATTAAAATGTACTATTGTAATACCATGTTATTTTGTACTGTCGATGTACCAGGATAATGCTGTGTATTTATGACCATGTCATGAAATGACATATGAAATGTCCATTTGCATCATGGCCATGATGAACACCCTACACAACCATGATCCTAATGTATGGTGAATACTTTTCTTCCGTTTTATCTGTCTCTATTTGCCTCTTTTATTTAGAGGATGCAATTCAACAGTATTCTTGATTTGCTTTGTGAGCCCCCAGCTGGCTTTGAAGCTTGACTAAATTATTCTGGTACATTGTTTTGCTGTTTGCAGAGTTAATGTTGTTGTTGATACAGTTGTCAGTTGTTAATTTTTATATGGTGATTGATGATTGTCATCGTTATTGAGATCTGCAAGTGTCTATATAAAACTATTGCACAGTGGTTTTGCTTTTCTGAGTTCACTTCATACTGTACAGCATATATATATGTATATGTGTGTGTGTGTATGTGTATGTATGTATATAATATATATATAGTGCCTTGCGAAAGTATTCAAACACCATTTTTTTTTCACGTTTTATGTTGCAACCTTATGTTAAACTGCTTTAAATTACTTTTTTTTCCCCCACATCAATCTACACTCCATACACCATAATGACAAAGCAAAAACAGAACTGTCACAACTTTGTAAATTTATAAAAAATAAAAAACTGAAATAAGTACATTGCATAAGTATTCAAACCCTTAACGCAGTACTTAGCTGAAGCACCTTTATAGCCTCAAGTCTTTTTTTTTTTGATGTGACAAGCTTTGTGACAGCATTTGGCAATTATCTGCCATTCTTCTCCTCACCTGTTCACCTCTCAAGCTCTGTCGGGTTGGATGGGGGCAGATGCACATTTTCAGGTTTCTCCAGAAATATTTGATAGGGTTCAAGGCCAGGCTGTGGTTGGGCCACTCAAGGACATTCACAGAGTTGACTATAAGCTACTCTTGCTGTGTGTTTAGGGTCATTGTCCTGTTGGAAGGTGAACCTTCTGCCCAGTCTGAGGTTCTGAATGCTCTGGACTGGGTTTTCATTAAGGCTATCTCAATATTTTGGTGCATTGAGCTTCTCCTCTACTCTGATGAGTCCCTCAGTCCCTGCTGCTGAAGAACAGTCCCACAGCATGAGGCTGCTACCACCACACTTTACTTTTTGGATGGTACTCTGCAGGTGATGAGCAGAGCTGGTTTCCTTCAAACATTATGCTTGGAATTGAGGTTCATCAAACCAGAGAATATTGTTTCTCAGAGTCTGAGGGTCCTTTAGGTGCTTTTTTGCAAATTCCAAGGGTTTTTGTTTGTCTTCACTGAGAAGATTAGGTCTGGCCACACTGACATAAAGGCCAGATCGGTGGAGTGTTGCAGTGATGTTTGTCCTTCTGTAGGTTTCTCCCATCTGCATATATGATCATAGAGCTCAAATAGAGTGACCATCAGCATCTTGGTCACCAGTCTAGACAAGGCCCTTCTTCATCAGTTGCTCGGTTTGGCCAGGAGGCCATCTCTAGGAAGAGTCCTAGTTGTTTCAGAAGTCTTTCATTATGGATAATGAAGGCTACATGATTCTGTGAACCTTCAATGAAGCAGAATTTTTTTCTGAACTCTTCCCCAGATGTGTGGCTTGATGCAAACCTGTTTCTGAGCTCTACAGGCAGTCCTTTTGACCTCAGGGTTTGGTTTTTGCTCTGATATGCGTTTTCAGCTGTTAGACCTTTTATTAAGACGTGTGTGCCATTCCAAATCATACTCATTCAGTTGAATTTGCCACAGGTTAACTTCACTCGAAGTGTAGTAACATCTACAAGCAATATGAATGCTCCTGAGCTAAATTTCAACTGTCCCAGATAAGGGCTTGAATACTTATGCAATGGAATCATTTAAGTTTAATAAGTTTAATAAATTTGCAAAGATGTTAAAAACCTGTTATTTGCTTTGTCATAATGGTGTGTGGAGTGTAGATTGTTGTGAAAAAAAGTAATTTAAAGCGGTTTAACATAAGGCTGCAACATAACAAAACGTGAAAAAAATGAAGGAGTTTGAATACTTCTGCAAAAATGTATTTTATTCCTGTTATAGCACAGCATTATTATTAGAATAATTATTATCAGTGTTGACTACAGGTTTTGCTGCTTAATATTTTTGTGGAAACCATGGTACATTTTTTTTCAGGATTCTTTGATGAAAAATAAATAAAGAACAGCATTTATTTAAAATATTTTGTAACATTATACATGTCTTTACTGCCACTTTCAGTTAAATTAATGCATCCTTGCTGAATAAAAGTGTTGATTTCTATATTCTGACTTACCCCAAACTTTTGAATTGTAGTGTATCACGGTTTCCACAAAAATATTAAGCAGCAAAAACTTTTCAACATTGATAATAATAAGAAATATTTCTTGAGCATTAAATCAGCATATTAGAATGATTTCTGAAGGATCATGTGACACTGAAGACTGGAGTAATGGCTGCTGAAAATTCAGCTTTGCCATCACGGAAATAAATTACATTTTAAAATTTATTAAAATAGAAAACAGTTATTTTTACTGTTTGATTTTTTTTTTTACTGTTTATTTGACATAACTGTTTATTATATGTATATTTGGTGTAATATATTTATTTATATAAAATACCTTCCATCTCTCTTTTTTTCTGTTTTAAATTGTAATAATATGTCACAATGTTACTGTCTTTTTACTGTGTTGTATACCCTGTTCTTTGGGATAGAAAATTTGCATTTACAGTTGTGTTTGTTGGGTAAAAAAGCTCTTGAAAAACTTTCTAGCCAAAAGAAGAACACTGATCTTTGTGAAAACGTGAGTTGGACTGATGTCACAGATGATTGCCAGCTCTGTGGCACCTACAGTCTCGCCAACATTTTGTCTGACAATTAATCTTTGTTGCTTTTAACCACTACTGTTTTTCTCTGTAGTCTCTAAAGCCCTGAATACTATCTATCTTTATTTTCACATATCGTTTTCTCTTTTCCTGTTTGCTTAAGTGGTGTCCCTGGACGGTTAGTGCTGTCATTTTCTTTGGCCTTCACTCCATGAGTTAGCTACTGGTAATCACGTTACCACTTCCGTCATGATGCTTACATACGGAGGCTATTATTTTCATAGCCATTAATTAGTGTTATGCTGTGTTTAGAAATCCCACTTGTCAGAAAATGGACTTAAGCCATCTCATGGGGGTTAGCTTATATGGAAAGTGTGACCATGCTGGGGATGGTGTGTTTGCAGAGACCGTAATCTGCTTTAGCAGCTTGTTCAAATGCATCCTAAACTGTACTGATATACTGTAGTTGCTTTTGTGTTTGCCAGAATGTGGATTTAGGTGAAATTGTGATATGTCAGGGCTCAGATTTAATGCCTAAAATAGCTTGATCCATGTGAACCAAAGATGAGGCAGCAGTGCTTTTTAAAAGCTACTCTTCTGACTTGCACTTTAACATCAAAATGCCAAAAACTACCATCGTATGAGAAACTGCTAATCATTCAGTGACATTTGATGGCACCATTGTGTTATGGTACCTCTGCAGATCTCTTTTTTTTTAGGGTGAGATCTGTTTGTATCAAATTTAGACCCTTTTATGAGTCTGGAAATCTTGCATCCAGGCTGAACAGCCTTGCACTACCACCTATTGTATACCGAATTACATCCCTTAAGTAGTTCGTTCATAGCAAAACAGTTATTTTCTGCCTAAAACAGTGTAAACAATCTAACCACTAATTACATAAAATCTTAATTGCTTCAAACTTGTTTCAAGAGCTCTTTGAATATAAACATATTATTAATCTATCCACTCTGAAAGGCAAATCTGCTGGATTGCTTCTGTAGCATTATAAAGACCCATATACCATACTCTACTAGAAGATCCTGATTATGTAATAGTCCACTTTATGCAATTATAATGCTCAATGCAAAAAAATAAGCCTGATTCATGTCAGAATTGTTCTGCAAGGGACAAATTATTTGAAACAGAGTTGACATCTACCAGCATATTCATTTTCATGTATACAAGGAGATACAAACAGTATAAAGAGAATGTCCTTAATTGATAAGTTTTTTTTGTTTGTTTGTTTGTTTTGGGGGGGGGGGTATAGTATTTCTATTGGGTGGACCCTACTTGAAGACACTACTTTTGTTTTTTTTTAATTCTTTAAATTAAATAAAATGAATACTGAAATATAAATATTTTACGTATATTTAATTTATTATGTTAATATATTAAAATATCTTATTAAAATATTAATATTATATTAAAATTAAAATATAATCATTTTTAATGCATTTATTTTTTCAGTTCTAGCAACAGAACTTTAAGATAATTATTTATTGAAATTACAAACACAAGGCACAAACATATCTAATAGTGGATAGCAGTTGTGGCACGATTAAAAGGAGTCTTGCCCAAATGACTAAAAAGCTCATTCAACATTCAGGTGTTCAGCCCTGGATCAAGTCCATTTTCAAGTCCTGCCTTGATTATTCCCTTTACAGAGCAGATCTGTGAATAAAGCTGTCAGCTTCTGTTTTCACATCAATCTCCAACACTTTTACCTCAGGAGATTTGTATATTTAATATTTAGTATATTTAGTCAAATTCATTACATCCACCACCCCAAAGTAGAACTGCTAGTTTCCTGTTGTTAAATTTTGTATCTTTTCCCCTTTTCCCCTTCGTCCTTGTCACTGTGAACTCCCTTTACAATTGCTCCTCCTTAGTTATATTATTGGCTGACGTGTTTTTTTTTTTTTTTTAGGGGCTGACAGTATTTATTTATTTTCTTGACTGACATATTTTTTAATTAGACAAAAGAATGTTTGCTTAGAAGAAATGTGTAAAGAACAGTGGAACATATAAGAAAACAAAAAAGTAGACACACAAAGGCAATGTCTGGGAATTTGATGTCTCTGAGAAATAGACTCTCTCTCGTCTTGCTCTCAGCCAGACAGCAGCGTTTGAGCCTGTGGATGTGTTAGGAAATATTTAGTAAAGATCAATAATGCCATCCACCATGTTGGAGCTCTCTGTCGCTGCAGAGGCTTGACTGGATCGATGCCTGACTCAGAGCCCCGCAGGCCCCATAGCTGTGAGGCAGACATGCCCCTGCTGCACAATCATGTCCTCATGTCCACATAACTATATGGGTATTTACTGTAAATTGGGTTTGAAGATGTTTTGACTATTTGAATTATATGGGGACCGTGATTCATTTTACTCCAGGTGTGCGATATCACAATTTTTGATCGTGGATGATTAAAATGTCTCCACTATCTGCTTTTGAAAAATATCATAGTATTCTATCAGTTGCAGTTCTGACGCCTCCCTCTCATTGTACTGTACAACACGATATACATTAACATCAGTGGAAGAGTTATATTCACAGGACACTGCACTTATTTGCATTCACAAAATTACATTATTTGCATGTGTTTTAAACCCTTTCCGGATAAACATTTAATTCGCGTGCTGTTCTGACATTCATTTTTTTCAGAAATGTACACATTACTGATTACTGGACTAAGTTATCTTTCACGTCTGATTGTGCTAATACTGCCAAAAACACACAAGTTTACATAGTTGGTTATGTCTAAACTGAAAGTAAACAGCTGAGAGAGAAACGGATGTATACTTGTATATATGTTGTGTGCAGGTCTTAAAGTGACAGCAGACTAATAGTACTAAACCTGCTGCCGCTTGTCATTACAGGGATAGTTCACCCCAAAATTGCCACTCTGTCATTATGTACTCACTCTCATTGTCCCAAACCTGTATTAATTTCTTTCTTTGCTGAACACAAAAGAAGATATTTTGAAGAATGTGGGTAACCAAACAGTTGCTGGTCCCCATTGACTTTGATAGAAGGAAAAAAATGCTATGGAAGTCACTGGCAACAAGCAACTGTTTGGTTATCCACATTCTTTAAAATAAATTTTATGTTCAACAGAAGAAACTCATTGAGGTTTAAAACAAATTGAGTGTGAGTAAATGATGACAAAATGTTCATTTTTAGGTGAACTGTCCCTTTAATGTTAATAAAACAACAAAACACAAAGAGAAAAATCACTCACTGCCCTTGACTGAAGAACTTTAATACAGTTGCTTTAATAACAATCATTGTATAATTAATACAGTGAAGTGTAGCCTATATATTGTTTTAATTTCATATTTGTTGCTGCTAAATGCACCTACTTTACCTGGAAAAATAAAGCACTAATTGTTTTTTTTGTATATTATGTGTATTTGTATTGTTTGTGTTCTTATTTTTTAATAACAGATAAAATAATGACAAAGATTTTTATCTTCACCCACTTTGGCCTAAATGTCTACCATTCTTTTATTTTATATTTTGTTACATTATAAGGCTTTGTTTTTAAAATAGGGAAATTAGTTTGGCTGTATTGCTCAGACAACTTGCAAAATAGTAATAATAAATAATAAAATTCTAATTTAAAGTCTCTGTGACACTGAATTTTTGAACAGATTCATTGTCAGAAACTATTATCAGAAACTATCTATCTATCTATCTATCTATCTATCTATCTGTCTATCTATATTTTTTTTGGTGAATGTGCTTAATGCAAATGCTTTCTGTCTGATGTTGGTAATACTGAAATCAATTTTGTATCAGCAGTCGGCAGTGTGATTCAATAATGGATTCAGTTCATTCTTTGATCTGAAATGTCATCGGACTTTGGACATGAGCCGCTTCAACATTCTCTCTTTACAAACATCCACCCACTTACATTCACACACACAGGCACACAGATACACACACCCACAGTTACAGCACATTTGTAAATTCATCAGATGCCATGTGTTTGTCTCTCTGAAGCTGAACTGTGTGTTTTTGAGCCTTATCAAATCAGACAACTAACAATATCTCCCCACACCACAGGATTGAAAAAACGCACCAGGAAGGCCTTTGGGATACGGAAGAAAGAAAAGGACACTGACTCTACGTAAGTTTCACTATTTTATAGACCAGAATTTTATACCTATAAAGCCTGCTGTATCATATTTGATACAGATTTCTAAGGCCTTTAAGTTATCAACATGATCAAAACCTTGTTGATAAATCTGTTTTACACAATGCTTACTTATGCTTTCTGACGTGTGATTGATAGTTTATACTTTTTTTTTTACCAAGTAAAATGCCTTTTAGTATAATTCTAAAGTCGTCCCCCTTCGGGTAATGTTACATAATACATCTTTTTGCTATTAAATATTTACTGATTTTTATAAAGTAAAAGTAAGAATAACTTGTATATTGTTAGTAACAATTAAAGACAAACACTTGGGTTTACTTGATTATCCATATATCTTTTTTTTGTCCTCCACAATAAAAATACAGAACTTTAAAATATAATCTTACTAAGACCTATTATTGGGAGGTATAGAGTGACAACTGATAGTAGTATTAGTAGTAGTATTACTATAGATCTCATTGACATTATATGCTGTTAGAATTATAGCTTACTCTTTGGCCATATAAATATCAGTAACTGCACTAAATTACATATTTTTGCTTAATGTGGGCCTCTGAATAAAATATTGTCTAAAGGTACAATAAACTCTTCCATTCTAAAAAGTTAGATTTGTTTGACTATTATCTCATATGTCAGGCTTTACAGGATTAATGAAATTATTATAACAGTAGTGCTTCCTAAGTCAGGCTGATGGAGTTCTCTCACAAACCCATTAACACAGTGGAGCATTTGCAGCTTGCATGCTATGAAACCTTGTCTCCTGCTTCAGGGTGCTATAGATGTTGGCTGATTTGAGGGCGTGTGTGTCTGTTTGGGGCCCAACGCACAGGTGTTTCTGTGCCTCAGAGCAAAGCCTGGCTAATTGCTTCTGTGCTTGAGTTGAGAAAAAAAAAGAGGCTTGCATGTTAAGTGGGTATTAAAGACCTCTCTGTCTCTCTCTTTGTCTCTTTCTTTTGTTTTCTCTGTTTTCAGGGGGTCACCAGACAGAGATGGTGGAGTAAGTACCTCTTAACTTGAAGCATCGTTTCAAGAGCCAGATTTACTGTTATTTGTATTTTGGAATTTGAATTGATGCTTGTTTTAATTAGGGCTGCCAAAGTTGATGATTAACATATGCAATTAATCAAATGTTTAACATTGTTAATGTGCATATCCAATTCACTCCTTTCTTTGTGATTTCTGAGAAATGATTTATTGAAATATTCTGAGCTAATTAGAGCTGCAGCATACACACAAACACACATACATGTGCACACACAAAAGACCCTAGCGTACCACCCATTTATCACCCCTTTGTAATGATGAAGAAAGACATTTTTATGGGTAATTTATCTATAAAATAAGCCCAGATGATATTTAAAAAAGTTGAGTCATTTGCATTCTTTGATCAATAAGTGAAATATTTACCCACAATGGTTTATAAAAATGTTCATGCAATTCAGTATTTGAATAGATTGACAGCCCTAGTTGTTAAGCATCTGTCAACACTACCCTGCATCATATATGCTTCATAAAATCCAGTACTTGTTTCTGACTAATTTTAGGGTGCTGGCTCCAAAAATAGAGCCTGTTTTGCTCAAGCATGTCACATTTTGTCACAAAATTTGATGTGCATTTTCATAGCGTTTTTGCTTTTGACAGCCAACACAAGAAGTCTTGTGTTATCCCTTAATCACTAGAAAAACAAAGACATGATTCCTATCTTCCTCTAGCCAGGTTATAAATGCTCAGATGATTGTCACGTGTGAATGATTTTGAAAACATTTTATGCCTAATCCTAATTTCAAGGTTAGAATTATGTAGGGGTTGACCTATTATCGGCGCCGATATTAAGCATTTTTATGGTTAGCAGTATCGTTATTTTCAAAAACGTATTTAAAGAAAGTTTTTGTCAAAGCCCTTGTTATTCTTAATTTTGACATTAATTTTCATTTTTACACCAGAGATATATATCGGTTCAAAATATCGGTTATCAGTCTACTTGATCTGTTATAATCGTTATCAGCATCGTCCCTGAAAAACACATATCAGTTGAACCCTAGAGTTATGTCTGTTGACAAAAGAAAATGCAAAGATAATCCAGATATTTTGCGCTAGATCTGTAGGTGTTTTACTACATCCAAACAGCCACAGATTTATTTATAAACTTGTTTATGTAAAGTTCTTTGTCATTAAATTGAGTATTTGAACATGTTTTTCCACTCATTTGCATAAGGTAAATGATATGCTATGAATAATTATTTTTGTCATTGTCAAAACTTTTGAAAAAACTGCTTTTATTACTTTGACAAGTGCATTTAAGCTGATACATATATAATTTAAAAAAAATGTATTCTCATTTTGTGAAAAAACTGTACATGATGGAAAGTTTTGTATTGATATTTTTGAACTCAGCGTCATCAAATTAGGTTGTTAAATGTTAGGCCTGTTTTGCAACTTAGTAAAATATTTTTTAAGGATGCAGGGTTGTGTAATAAATGTAAATGTAAGCAAGTTTTTTTCATGTGAAGCCTTATTGGAAACACAAATAATCTGACATGGTGAAAAAGTGTAATAATTCAAATGATGTCTTTATTTTCTGTATGATGGATGTCCATGGCACAGGACCCCCAAGAGACTGAATCGGTACTGAAAACATAGAGACAGCATAGATATATAGCTTGAAGTCTAACGCTAGAACTGAATACTCACCAAGCACCTGTAGATTCCCCCAGAGGCACCCCTATATAGGCCAAACTCATCTAATTTAGAAATCAGTGAATCTGAGTGATGTTACTAAAGTTGTGTTTTGATTTGCTCAGCCACAGAAAAAGACCAACGGGGCTCCAAATGGCTTCTACGGGGAGATTGATTGGGAAAGATATGTAAGTACATGTTTTTTAATAGCCTGATGATACTCAGCAAAGCATGACAGCTCAAGCCTACTACAATAATGGCTATTTAATTTAAACTATCAAAAAAATACCATCCACTGCATCTGTAATAAAGACTGACTTCAGTTCTTTTCTTTTGCAGAACTCACCTGAGGTAGATGAAGAAGGATACAGCATCAGGCCAGATGAGGAAGAGGAAGATATCCTTTAATTTTGTCTGTGATTAAATTTTTAAATTATTTTTTTTTTTTATCAGTAAACAATGATAATTGTATTATTTCATTTTTAGAAATTATAATAATTTTTTGTGAATGAAAACGAAGCTGTGATGTATAGACGTTCAGTGTGTTCTTAATATTTTAGCTGTTTTTCCACCTACTACAGCTTTTCTTATTTCTTCTTACGTTAAGTTCTATAAAATTCAGCCAATGTTGTAATCATGGCAATTTATGACTGGTCCCTTAACAGCCCTCCACCAGCCCCCAAAGAAAAGTCTCACTTTTTCTCCTCCAGTGAGTCTGAAGAAGAGGAGGACCACCGCAAAAAATTTAAGATCAAAATCAGACCGCTGCCAGCAGACACTAACATTGCAGCTCCCTCGGTAGATGAATTAAAAGCCTCCATAGGCAACATAGCTCTGTCTCCCTCGCCTCTGGTGAGTCCAGCCATTGTTACCCATGTATTTCAAGCTTAAGCTTGTTTCCTGTCACTTTTCTTACTAAGTAGAGGACACAGTAGACACAATAGTCTCTTTTATGTTATATGTGTTAATTGTTTTGAATTTTGTACTTATTTTGACCTCCCTTCCAAAAAAAAAAAATCAGTGAAAGTACCATGCTAGAGTGAGGCTTTATATATTATATGCAGATATATGTAGTATTCCACTGTATATTCCATACAGTGAATGTATACTGTCATATTGTTGTGAATAAGCCTGTTGAGTCAAGCTCACAACTGCCTTTTCTGATTCATATTGACTGTAACTCTCAGTGCATGTTTGAGAGCCAATTTACGGGTAAGGAGAGGAAACAGCCTGTTGCAGATTTTAATTGTGCTGTATAAGGAAGCTCATGAAATGGAGGAAGTGCTTTAGGTTCTTTATTAACCTTGTCAACTCAATTTTATAGTCACATGATGACAAAAGCCATAAGCCAGACTAGACTTACAGTACACATGGCTTGTTTTTTGTAGAGTGTTGCTTGAAATTGTGTGGTTACTATGAGGTTATCACACTGTGGAGGCTGTTTCTAGAGAGAGCAGTGTGAGCAATTCAGATGGAGCTGCCTGCCATTTTAATAGTCCAAAAACGCCTACCTGCCATTTCACTAAGAACATTTTTGAGTTTCAGCAGTCAACATAGCTGCATCCTGTTAATTAAACCTGTTTAAATGAGCATTAAATACATTTTTAGGATGTACCTTGAACAAGAAAGCCTATGTTTGTGTGCCCTGTATATACATCATTTAGGAGATGAATATGTCTGTGTGGGCAGTACATATCTAATCATTCTCCACTGGCTCAAAACAGGCTCCTTTAACAAAACAATATTAAAACTGGATTAGATTTTTCTTTTATTCAACAAGGAAACATTAAATGTGGCCAAAAGTGGCAGTAAAGATTACAAAAGATTTCTATTTCAAAATAAATTCATCAAGGAATCCACAAAATTCACAGAAATATTATGCAGCACAACTGCTTTCAATATTGATAAGATGAAATGTTTCTTGAGCACCAAAACTGCATATGAGAAAGACTTCTAAAGGATCATATGATGCTGAAGACGAGTAACGTCTCCTGAAAATTCAGGTTTTATTAATTCAGAATATATTAAAATAGAAAACAGCTATTTAAGTTGCAATAATATTTCACAGTTTCCCTGTAAATAAATACAGATGACAGAAGATACAGCCTTTGCTGATAAAGTTTCCTAAGCATCCATCATCATTCTATATAATTTTAATATTCATTAACTCACAATAGAGAATATCCTGAGAATGTCTGGTTCATATGGTGTGTGCGGCTAAAGAAGACTCCAGAAAGATTATCTGTACTGAATTACTGACTCTTAAAAACTTTTTGCCGGTGAAGTCATATGAAGTTCATCTGACGGAGGTCATTAAGATGAGATATGGCATAGATGAGTCTTATCTGACTCACTGTTGTTATCTGGAGTCAGTAGGAGTTTCAGGTGGAGTCTCGCACTGGAGTGTCACTCTGTTCTCTCTCAATAATTCAGCTTGGAAACTGGGCACAATGACTCCACTGCATGGTGCAGCAGGCCTACAGACAGAGCACAGGCATTCAGGCCAGAGCCTGTCACATGATGAACTTGCACGCTAAATTATTCACGCATGCAGATAAGTGTAATTCCGTCAGTGTGCTTTCAATCATCTACAACTCAGGACCACCTACTGGGGTGTTTCTTGCTCTGCCTTGTTCCTAAAATTAATTGGCACTCAGATTGGTCTTTAGCTGTCACAAAGTAATTATCTTTTCTGGGGTTTTCATTAGCTCTTATTCCCAAAGTTAAATTTGAATCTGCACGTTTATGAATTGCTCTCTCAGTGTGCTCAATGAATGCTAAACCACTTTGAACTTTGAGCACATTTACCCTTGAAACAATGCAGTTTATTTAGCTGTAGCTAGCTTTATGTACTGATTGCTGATTGCATTGTGCATGTTGTGGAATGTGTAGTGTAAAATTGTTCCAGTCCTGGCTTCTTAAATTCATGATAAAGTAACAGTTATGATCTGATATTCCCGTAGTGGTTCATTATTCTTTTTATTTTTTATATAGCAGTGTTGGGTTATGTCAGGAACTATATCTTTGAGCAGAAGGAAGTCACTAATGGGGCTGAACAGGATGCTCAAGCAAACAGACATTTGAAAGCACCACAAAGATAAAGTTATGTTTCCATCCAGTAACAAGATAAGCATCTAGTACACTACTGTTTAATGTTTGGGGTTGTTAAGATTTTTAAATCATTTCAGTTGTGCTGCTTTATTTTTTCAGGATTACTTGAATACAAAATTCAAAAGAATACCATTTATTTGAAATATAAATATTCTGTAACATATAGTCTTTACTTTTGATCAATTTAATGCATCCTTGCTGAATAAAAGTATTAAATAAATGGACCTCAAACCTTTCAACAGTACTGCATATTTAAAAAATGTAAATTAAAAAAAATGCATTGGTAACACTTTATTTTACAGTGTCCTTGTTAAACGTTACATGTACTTGTACATGTAGTATTATAATATAGTAGTGTAGTATTATAATAACAATAAATTAAGCATAATTACATGCAAGTAACCCTAAGCCAAACACTAATCCTAACCCTAACAATATAGTAAGTACATGTAGTTCATTAATATTACTAAATACCTAAATATAATGTATAATATGTATAATTACACTGTAACAAGGGCACCTAAAATAAGGTGTAACCGATACTTTTATGCATATTTTGCATAAAAATGGTATTTGTGTTATATCCCAAAATTTGCATAAAATATGTGTAACTAATGGTTAATTTTTCAGGGAATTCATCCTAATGTCTAACTTGTACTTTCTTTGTATTTTAACATTGGAAAAATGACACACACAGTCTGATTATGATCTCAGTGACTGAAATCCACTTTGTCAAGTATACTGGAACGCCTGGCATTCCTTACTCATGAATTAAACATCAGTCAAATGCCCGTCCTGTGCCATGGCAACCTGTGCGTATGTGTGTAACGATGGTGATGGATTAGCCATGAATACTCATCAGAAGAAAGTGTGAGCAAAGGTTGAACAACAGAAGCTCTACAAAAGAGATCGTGTTCTCATTGTATCAGAAATAGTGATAATTCATTCAGCTTGTATTCCCTACTGTACTTCACCTCTGTAGCCAGAGAAGAGATATTGCATCCAGCTAGCCATCCAGAATGTAGAGAGAGATAACTGTAACGGTGGAGTTATAGTCAAGCGAAAACAGAGCACATAGGCATTGGGGTTCTTTATATAGCACACCTCTCAGCCAGGTGCTGGGTTCCAGCTGGTATTCATGTTTTATTGATAAGGTTTGCTTCTTTATTAAGCCTCTTGTATATGGGCAGTCATCCAACAAGAGTTAATAATGCTACACATGGGAAACACTGTGTGCTCAGAGCTTGTTTGATCATTCAACAGTCTTAATTCCAAGCTGTGTGACAGAATGTAGATATGTAGCAAGCTGGAGGTATTTTTAAAAGAAAGAGTTCACCCAAACTAACAGAAATTTGTCATTTGCTCGCACTAATCTCGTTCCAAACCCTTTTTATTAAATCCATGGGAATAAATATTTTAGAACTTTTTCATAATAGATTGAGCTCAAAAAACGGTTTAAAAAACACCATAATACCATAAGGCTTATATGCTACATTATATGTTTTCTGAAGCCATGCATTTATTTTGTATGAGGGAAAAACACTAAAATAGTTGCTAATTAAAAAAAATGTATCCCTTTGCAGTAGCTTTTAAGTGTCATTCAGTTCAAATATGGTGCATTATTATGCCTCATGCTTATTCACATTTATTGTTGTTGTGTGAAAAAGAAGAGTGGAAATTTTGCACTTCCATTGAAAAGTTTGGGGTCAGTATTTTATGTATTTATTTAGGAAAGAAATTAATACTTTTACTCAAGAATTCACTGAATTGATCAGAAGAAGACAGTGAAGGCATTTATGATGTTACAAAGGATTTTTATTTCAAATCAATGCTGTTCTTTTAAATTTTCTATTCATCAAAAATTCAGAAAAAATATAATTTCCACAAAAATATTAAGCAGAAAACTGTTTTCAGCATTGATAATAATAAGAAATTAGGGCTGGGCGATATATCTCATGCGATATGCATGCGCATCTCGTCAGTAAAGCCGGTTCCTTGATTAGCGGTAAATCTCCATCACCTGTTTTCAAATGGAGCGGCATTTAATAAACTGAGCCGTAGTTCACTGACAAGCTACGCAATATTGCGTTCATTATCGAAGGTGATTCATCTGCGATAATGAAAGTGATATTGCGTAGCTTCTCAGTGATCTACGGCTCCGTGTATTAAACGCCGCTCCATTTGAAAACAGGTGATGGGGATTTACCGC
>JAFVLL020009267.1:0-20925 GCA_021397915.2 Tor tambroides
CATATTCATCTTTTAATCATATTTGCAAATGTCTTGACTCCACAGCCAACAGAGCAATTTTGTCTTTACTGTTCCAATACTTTTGGAGGGCACTGTGTATATATGTTTAGTTTTTTCTTCCTGCGTGATGTCAAAACCGAGGTACGTACCGAAACGTCATGTTTGTGTACCATTACACCCCTATAGTTTAACATTTTGTAAAACAAAGTATATACAAAAATAAATAAATAAATAAACATTGAAAAGAAGGTATGAGAAAAAGGTTTTGTTTATTAATGTGATAATATAACAAAAAATAAATATCTACTTCAATCCCTAGGACATTAAAGTCCTTCAGTATGAACAAATCATTTAACCTCTGTGTGTTCAACTATATGAACCGATCCCCAAAAACAAGATATCAGCAAGCCATGTTACGAAGTGCCATCAAGTCCTAAACGTTAGCATCTGGGTGCTTTTGATAATTGCATCAACCAATTAGAAGCATTCAGTCATTGTTCAATGGGTTGGGAGGGTAATCAAGAATTTGCCTCGGAGAAGTGCTAATCATTTAGTACGAGTCTTGTTGATGATAATACAACCGTCGAATAAAAACAAACAACCTTTCTATGAGTTGACACCAAGTTCGTATCTGCCACTCTTCATTGCTTTTCAAATACAAATTAATCACTCTTGATCTCAGCCGTCTCAGACAGTCAAAATGACACAGCATTCTCAACCAGATAAAAAAATAATAACAAACACTAAATGCAGAAAAAACAGGCTAAGCTTTGTGGTGCAATCAAGACCTGTACTAGCTTTGAATTTTACAAATTAGCCAAGAGCTTGTCAAACTCATTAAAAAGTGACAGTTGGTCTGGAGTTCCAGATGGTAAACGATACAAACCATTAACACAAGGCCACCACAACAACATAACTCCTACACTTCAAATGCATCTCCCACAAGGTAAAAACACATAAATATAGTCTACATACAGTCACATTCCAAAGCCATGTCCGGAAGCGTCATTTAGTCCCTAAGGCACACTGATTGATCCATAAAAACCGTATGAAAATAGCACAGCTGCACAGAATTATCTATGTAATGGCATTTAATTATGGGCAGGGATGTGGAGGATAGTTTTTGAGAACGACACATTAGCGGGCTGGAAGCGCTGAGAGCAACTGGCCATTTAATCAACAGCCTCATGGTGATATGTAGTTATTCTGACCCCTGAATACGTCGGTGCATAAATCACAATGAGAAAACAGCAGTTACCATGGTGAAGAGATGATAGGGGACTTTATAGTACGTCCTGACAGTACAGAAATACTACACAAAAGCAGACGTCGCTGGGCATTTATCTTTTCATATTCATCCCAACAGGCTACATGCCTGTTTCACTAAAGCTAGAAGGCTAGATTTCTGAATACGCATTCAACGCCTGTCAATTTAAACTACAAAAATACAAAGTCAAATGATGGAGAGGCTATTTCTTTGTGTTCTGGATTTATCCAACACAACTACCTACTATGTAACCAGCTTCAAAAGCATATTCAATACAGTGTCCTTTGTAAACAGTTGCAATAATTCAAGGACAATGCACATTTCCATAACAGGGTCATGCCACTAGACTTCAATCTGAGTTTTGATTGCTTCCACATAGCGAGCTCAAAGAAACAGGGGTCGTAATAAATGTCTGAAGAGTGATTGCGTTTTCATTAACAGCTCTCAGAGATATTCACCACACCTTATAGCTCTTTTGAAATGCAAATATGAGCTCAATTACATCAAAACAACTTTCTGCAGTTTTTCATCCTAAACTGTCTACACACATATTGCGCTTGCCGACATTATTTACGGAAATTGAATTGTACCGTTCTAATTTTTCACAATAACGTACACATGATCTGTAGAGATATGATTAATTTGCATTTATATTCAACACAAACAAAACAATTTATGATGAGAAAACACAAACATGTTTTAAACAGAGATTGGCCATCCCTGGGGAAACAGCAGCAAGCATTAGTTTAATGAATACAGCCTTGTGGATTAAACTGAATAACCTTGCTGTCTACTTAAATTATTGGTATGTACAGTATACAGGTAATATGGGTTCATTTTATTTTTTTATTTATTTTAAATAAAATTGTTCTATTTGTTGTCCTTAAAGCATGAGTTAAAGGGTATGCTGTTCAAGTAAACACAACAGCAAACAAAGTTGACCGGGAAATTGATCCTAATTACAGGTTTCCCAGTGTCACCTGTTTGAGGACTTAACTTATATATATATATATATATATATATATATATATAGTAACAGTGGTGGGCCCCAGGAAACAGTTTAAATCAATACTTAAATGACTAAATTAAAGTGTTTGTGCGCCAGACAGGAGTAGGCCTGTCAATATTTAAATAAATCCAGATAAGCTCTAAAAGCCAATGGTTACAAACCAAAATAAGTTTACAGTCTTTACCACAAGCACAAAAATAAATAAATGAACAGAATAAATGCACAAGCAAATGAGGGTTTTAGTTCAGAGTCCCATTATATTTTCATATATACAAAGTACAACTGTCCAACAAAAATCAGTACATCACTGGAACATCTTTATACCTTGCCAAAGAGAAAAAGGGGAATAAATAAATAAATCAATCAATCAAAAACTGTTGCGGATATGGGGAGATGCCGGTCCACTCTATTCCCGCTTTCAATTCGACAGATTCAAGAGTCCAGTTCTCATTGGATATAACACCAAAGGAAAGCGAAAAAATAAATAAATATGAATTCAAACAAGGTTAATAAAGGAAACTGTTCAGCTTATAATAGAACAGAAAGATCAATATACTCACACACCAAAGGACAATGAAGGTGTGTGGCGAAAGTGGTGAGAGCGAGTGGTGTGTATGTGTGTGCAGACGAAGCCAGCCAGCCATACAGATGAGCTGCTACTCCCCAGAATTTGGCTTGGAACGCACACTGTTAGACATTTCTGCAATTTCTGCAGGTATTTACTGTATATCACCCAGTATAATACTGCAAATTCCCTTTACAGTAAATAACTGTAATACCCTTTGCATGATGGGAATTTTCTGTGATGTCAGACCCCACATACAGAGACTTACTGTATTTTTTTAAATTGTTGTATATTACTGTATTTACTGTAACGGCCTTTTTGGCACCATTCTATTGAGGTAGTTTTATTTTACTCATTTCTTACATTTGGATTGACACAATTTGCCTTACACCGTGTCTACAACGCCGCAACAGCTTGGGACTGACTACACTGTACGTGTTACATCGTTTGTAATGATGGGAAAATCCGTTTTTCCTTCATGTCAGAAACAGCGCGAGCGCTTGGAGCACTTCTGTATGTCAGAAATATACCGGGGCATCACTTTACTGTCCGCATTCACTGTAGATAGTATATATAATGGGTTCTATATTGTGTTTTATCGAGTCGCACTGGGCCGCACCGCGCCACTCGCGTCCGAGCAAGACACGGAAGCAGCGGGGCAGCACCGCGGGTTTTGCCCGGGGATGAACCCGCGAGAGTGGAAGAGCTCCAGAGAACATCTGCGCTGTGTCGATGCACCTTACGAGAGAATTAGACCTGCAAACAAGGTAAAACTACGTACGTTTGTCTGTGTGTTTGTGTCAGATTTTTGCACACCAGTTTACCTATAACGTTAGTAACATTTACCCGTCAAAATGGCGGTAACAAACTTTACTATGGTAAACTGCGCTGTCGTTTCAAACGACTTTTGTCAGCTTAGCTTATTGAATTAAGTTACCGAATTAAAATGATTTTTAACGAGCAATGCTTACCTTATATTAACATTAGGTTAACTAATGTGAAATTTTGTTCAGGTTAGTTAGTAGTTAATGTTGGCCAATAGCCTGTTGAGAAAATAAAATCGTATGTTAGCTAAGTTAAACAAGTTTTATGGCTAGCTGCCTTTTCTAGTTTTAGAATTTGTTATAGTTTTTTAATGGAATTTAAGATTTACTGCATTTTTTTTTTTTGTATTTGTGTTTTAAATGCAACTGCAATGAAGCATCAAGAAAGACGTGGAGCAGCGCGAGCCACCCTGAGACTGATAATTCATGGTAAGAGAACAGCTATGGTTTTGAGAGGTTTGTGTATTTTATATAGGGTTTTGCCTTTTAAAAGTGTGCCATTTCTACTTCTTGTTTTTCAGAGAAGACATTTCTGTCACTGACAAAGTGGATGGTGAGCAAAGGTGGTGGCCACGTTTTGGAGCAGCACCTGGGTTGGTTTTGCAGATGGCTATGTATTCTTTGGCTGCTTGTCTTTTGAAGATGCACTGTTCCAGCGTTGGAAGACTGTATTTTTAAGTGTTATACATGCAATGTTTTAAATAAAGAATTTCATATTTTGTAATTATTGTGTCTGTTTTAATTGAATGCCTAATTGAATGCCAGTAGTACTTATGTAGAGTAAAAATAAAATGAATTCTATATAAAAAAAATAATCAAATCTAATTAAATTTATATTAAAATGAATGAATTACAGTAGTTTACTGATGAATTGGATTTTTTAACAGTAATTTAATGTAAAACAGTACAGTTTGCAACTGTAAATCAAATACAGTTTGCTACTGTAAATCTTAATTAGAGTAACTTACTGGCAAGTGTTGCCAGTAAGTTACTGTAAAAACCCTTTGAAATGTCTAACAGTGCAGCTTTGAAACACGAATTGGAGGATATGAAGGAAGGTACCTGGGCAACAACCTGGGCAACACGCACTTTAGCTCCCCAATCTGAACACACTCAGGACTGGTATCCTTAGCTTGGAGAAATCGTTCCTCAGAGCACTCAATCGATCGCCCAGCACCATACAAAGTGTGCACTCGCGGAACACCCTGCGTCTTTTACCACAGATATTTGCGATCACCATCATCCTCCTTCCTTCCCAAACCCACTCTTATTTTTTCCCCTCCTTTTTCCTCTTTTAACTACTCCTTAAATACAATTACCTCACTTCCTTTCAGATTATGATGCCGTTCCCATTCTTTGGGTTGGCGGAGTCTATATATATATATATATATATATATATATAACCTATAAAAATCTATTTATTATAAAGAAAAAAACACTTGAAAGACTGCAGATATCTCACTTCAGCAGAAACGTCACATGAGAAACAAGGGTTCAACGGTGTCATGTACACATCAATATAAATACTGTATGAGCTGAAAGACCTGAATTCTGTCATCATTTATCCACTCTCATGACATATTTCTGTAGAGATAGAGAAAAAAAAAGAAATCTATCTAAATCTAAAAGAAAAAGACAATGCTGGTTGATATTTCCATGCTCTTACAAAGAATGGAGACTGTAGTGTTCAAACTTCAAAAATGAAGAATGAAGAAAGAATAATAATACTTAATATCTTAATACGTATTAAAAAAAAAATAGTGAATAAATAATTCAGACCGGTTTATGAACCAGACCAATTTATTCACTGAAAAGATTCAACACAAAAAAACAGTTCACAAATCAGATACTGCTACATCTCACAAAGCTTCTTTCAAGGAAAGTCCTTTCACTCTGTGACCATATTTGCGAAGCCTCCAGTCAGACAAGACCAATTCCTATCTACTTGAAATACCAAAATCTCAAAAAAGTACATGCCAAACTCACATTAAAATAAAATTTTAAAATCAACAACAAAATCTGACAGGAACTGACCCATGAATGTTGTTTCTTTTGCACAAATTGCACTATAAAAACATCTGCATTAGGTTGGTGCAGCCAATGTGCTTGTGCCATCCAAAGAGCACGTCACAGATCATTGACTGTTTCTATGGGAACCTGAGCATCTAACAACAGTTGCAATGATGCAATGACTTTATCCATTGGCAATTTGCTCTTTAAGATGATGGGAATTATTCCACCATACTGTGCATTGCACTTTCTCCCATTCATAGTAATAAGTGAACCATCTAAGAGTGTATACAATTTTTGATAACAACTTACTTTTCAGAAGTTACATTACACTATAATATGACTTCAGAAGGCATACAGTCCATGAGTCCATTTAGGACCCTTTTAAAGAGCTTTGCACCCTTTTTGCAGCTTAAACTCTCCAGTCTCCATTGTAATCACATTGACAAAAAGGGACCAAGTCTTCCAGCAAATTTCTCCATGGAAGAAAGGAAGGAACAAATTGAGGGCAAGTAAATGATGACAGAATTGTCATTTTTGGGTGAACTAATCCTTTAAGAATGGGTCTTACGGATCCTTTGGATTTAAACAATGTCTCCACAAGGGAACTCAAAGATAAGGAAAGGCCGGTGTACCATGCAAAAATAACAATCATATGCAAATGTGGCAATATGTGAAGAAGGCGGCGACGAAAAGTCAAGCAATCGCTCATGTAAATGCAAGCCGTGGGAGTTTATCGAATCAAAGTAAATGATAGCTGAGTTCTCAAACACAGATGCTCGCATTTCCATAACACTCGACTTCAAAACCGGTAAAGGTAACAAAACACAGTTAGGAATCTTCAAGCATGGCAGGTTATTTTGAGTGATGGGCGAGAGGTTGTCAGTGCGTCACGCTACGATGAACAGATGGTACGTTTCAGTGCTAGTTCCAGAACAAACTTGCAGTGAGGAAGACTATGGAGGCATCAACTATTGTCGGAGAAAAAGTGAAAGGAATTTGTCAAGCACTTGTCAACGGCTTTGCCTCAAAAGATTCTTCCGTCCCTAATGAGACAGTTGGTGGCAAAAGGTGAAAGTGCTTGGACACGTGCTTGGACACGTGGGATGAGTATAGATCCAGTTTACTATGTCAGCTGAAACTCACTTTGAAATCCGTTCCCATTTGTCCATTTATTCCAGTCTGTCTTTCTTTGGAAGTATGGGAATTCGACTGCAAATCAATCTGGCTTCAAGTGAAGAATTTTGATTATCCGTCATGTCAAGGACGCTTGGATTTGTCTGTATTTTTTCCAATATTCTGATGAATGAAGCTATTTTTAAAAGGTCAGTGCCGAAGTCAGTGGGACATTTTGAAAAAGTAAAAGAAAGCAGGACTATGAAAAACAAGTTTCATGCAGGTTAACCAAAGACTATAAACCGTAGAGACTCTAGAGCTTCTAAAACTCTCCTTTGTTAAGGTCTGAGCTTCGATTGATTAGGATTCTAAGAGCGCCGGTCAAAGAGGTTTCACAAAAACTCCAGCCACCTGTAGCTTGTGTCCTGTCGTCTTTTCTCTACGTTAACCTTAACTGTTTTTAGATTGTTTACTGCCACGTGGATGTCAACATAATGCCAGTCGTTGCTTGCAGCCTCAGTAAACAATTTACAGCACAACACTGCCGCAAATTACCCTTGTTATTACCGTGCACGCCGCTGTGGAGGTAATATTCGGCAGCTCAGCTTTTAGACGTGAATTATGGGGCCTTTTAAAACCCCTGCAAACTTGAATGTTAGATTTATGGTTAAATTAAAAAGCCTAAATTATTTTAGACAAGGTTTTTTCGTAAATGTTCGCCACATGCCTCAGGCGTGCCCTTGTTGGTGTAAACATGGGGGGCTATCCTCAAGGGCATCCTACATAAAGACGATCTCGAATGACCTCCGGCCTCTGATTATGCAGACAAAAGTGAGATGCTAACAAACAGACGTGCATTTAAAGCCGCACATGTCTGCCTTTTGAATAATGGACAGCTGACACCAGAAACGACCAGTCGTCTTTTTATAAAATATAACGGGTCATGAGGTGAGCTGTGTTTTCTTTTATTTAATAGTGACGTACTATCCTGTCGGCACATTTATCAGCAAAACAACTGTTTTGCAAAAAGTTCAAAATATACAGCGTCCTATATGATGTGCCTACAGATATTTCTTTTGACCTTGTCTTATTTATTTACTCACTCAACAATATATATATTGTATGTGTTCATGTGCAGCTCTTCTTTTTATAAGCCGTCTGTATGGCAAAGCCAAACACCAAAGCCTTTGGAAACTCTATAACAAGTCAAAAGAACTCTCACAAAAGCTATAGAGAAGTAGTTCATGAGAAAGGCTACCTCTTTAAGTTCTTTAACAACATCATTCTTAAGTTTAAAATGTGTCATACCACTATAAACCTTCCAGGGCATTGAAGAAAAAGTACTATTTCATCCAGGAGAATATCAGAGAAAACCCCTCAATTTACTGCCAAAGAGTTGCAAAATGACCCGATGAAAGGAGGAAAAACATTTCAATGCAGAGTACAAGAAAAACACTGAATAAGAATGGCCTTCATCTCAGGACACCTTGCCAAATGCCACTCTTGACCAAGAACAACATAAAAGGCCAGCTTGAATATGCCAAAAGGAATTTGGATAGACCTGTGAAGTTCTGGAAGAACATGACCAAATTGGATTTTTTTTGGACCCATGGATCAGCAGTATATCTAGCGCAAAAAAGGCAAAGCATATGAGCAGAAGAACACCATCCATCTCTATGGTCAAACAAGGAGGTGGATCAGGCTTGTTTTGCTGCTGCATGAAGACTGTATGAAGAACATCATGGATTCCTTGAAGCATTAGGTAATTTGGTGATGATTGCGATGCCTTCGTTGCAGAGGCGGAAACTTGATGATCACTGGACAACAGGACAATCATTCCAAACTATACTCTCAAATCTACTGAAGATCGGTTCAGGGATCTGTTCAGATTTAAATCTCAATCAAATTCTTTAGTGGGATTTGAAAACAGCAGTAGCAACTTGAAAACCAAAGATTATCAGTGATTTGAAAGCTTTTAGGAACGGGCTAAGATTCAAGGACAGAGGTCTACAGCTGAGATACTGTATACAGCCATAAGCTTTTAATAAAAATTAAAAGTGTATCTTAAGCTTAAAGCCTGAGAAAAACAAAGTAAACCGAGCAGGTTTCGGTCCATAAGCGGGATGTTTATTTGATTGCATCTGAACAAAAACAAAGCACCCAGAAGGTGAACGCCCAGCGGCCTCAAATCATCTCTGCCCTAAAATCTGCCGTCCCTTCTGCACCCAACGCCCAAGCAACACGCTGCTCTACATAGAATTAGCCCCGTTCCAATCCAACGGATAACACACGTCTATTCAATGTAGGACGCAAAACGTAACGCGGCATAAAAAGATTAAATTCCCCCGGCTTTCTGCATCCAATTTGAATGTTCCTTTTTTTTCCCTGTCCCTGTCTTCTTCTGATGCATCTTATAAAAAACGACTACATTTCAGTACGGTCGTTTCCCGAGGCCTCTAAACAATAGCCTCGCAGCAGCGCGCTGGATAGATGCCACCACGCATCCGATGCAGGACACATAATCTCCTCGGGGTGATAGCAGAACATTCTGGACCGGAGGGAAGCTCCACGGCAGCAGACAGTCATCTGACAAATACAGCAGACAGCGATGATGGCTTTTATATGAAGTGAAGTAAACAAGCGAGAGCCCCGCAGGAGATTGCCGTGAGCTCTTTCTGATGACACATGTAAACAGAATATTTATCGATGATCTGAGAAACAGTGATTGTAGCTGCAGGAAAGCATGGAAATAAAGGACATCTTCATGTCATGCTGTCCTTCTACCTTAATTGAATGGCTTTAGATGGTAGAGCTTTATGTAATAAATTTACCATGTGCACAAATAGACAGGCATGTTATTGCTTAGAATATAACCATATTAATATTAAAAGTCATTTAATTAAGCAATAATAAGGGCTTAACAGTAAAGGATTTTTTTTTTTTTTTTACATTAAATGTTCTTTACATTTTTTTACTATATATATATATATGGTGACAAGTCAGCAGAATTTATAACTTTAATGTATAATACATCACAGAAATCCAAAAGCTTTGTTTGTACAAAATCAACAAAACATTTTCAGCAATGCAGTATCATCCTGAATAGACAAAAGGCAGTTCCATCAAAAAAGACCAAAATGTTCTCACACATTATTTTTGAATATTTTAGCATGAAAATGAATGCATATCGGAAAAAGTTACACAAGTTACACCCTTGAAAGTTAGACAAATTAACATGAGAAGTATATTATATATTTATAAAAGTATAAGTGCAGAAACTCCTCTGCTTATTTTTTTTTGACACAAGCAGACTGTCAGAGGTAAATATGTCATTTATTATAAGCTTATATGTAGGTGGTGCTTCATATAATTTTAAATTATTGTCGTTGATTATGACTGAGTTAATCAAGTTCTTGATTATGTTCTATACCTTATAATAAAAAGACATACATAACAAAAGTAGGCATTCACAGTTCAGATTTTATTAAATGTTAAATAAACATATATATATATATATATATATATATATATTAGGGGTGGAACGGTTCAACTTTTTCACGGTTCGGTTTGTATCACGGTTTTAGAGTCACCGTTTCGGTACGGTTCGGTATATTTAGGGAAAAACTATACTGTCAAATAAAAACAAAGAAAATAAGAATAATCTATCTAACTACAAGCAACAGCACAAATAAATACAATAGAGTAAAGAAACAAATAAAATAATGATTTTCAGGGGTTTTAAGGTAGGTCTATAGCATTAGTTTTTAGGTACAGAAATGGAATAAAGTAATCAAATGTAAAACAGCATTGCATATTTGACTGTATAAATTAAAGATTAATCTTTATTAAAGTTACAAAAGCGATTCAGTCAAGAGCAGTGAGTGATTTCTTTGTTGTTGCTGTTTGATTAATATTAAGAAAGTGCTGTCACTTTAAAAGAATGCACTGATCCAGAGCACTGATACTGTACGTTCAGCCGGCTATGTCTGCTATATATGATACTTACCAAGACGGGCATTTTGACATAATGTTTGTGTGAATTTGTCCATTCAAACACAATACCTCAGAGAGAGCTTAATATTTGCGCGCGTTCTCGAGGCGCGGGTTTGCGCCGCTTCTGATGGCCGCACGCACAAATCTTCTCACTGCTGCGCATGACTCCACATCCACTGGCTCTTAAATGTTAAAACTGGCAAAGCTTACATGAGTTTGGTTTAAATACAGATATCAACAGGTGCTGTTCAGGTCTCACCTGTGTGCGCGCGCTATCAGCACCCGGGTGATGACGGAATTAATGACCGCTCATATTCCAGCATATGGCACTCGCATTGAACAAGAGTGAATGGTTTGTCCACTTTTTTTTTTTTTTTTCTCCCCCCCCCCCCATCGCTGTTGTTGTGATGCACTGGGAAGCCAGAATGCGCAACAGAAGCACACATTAGCCGAACCCTGTTTTTTTTTTTACGTGTTATTTATTACAAACCATATTGTAGATGCGTTGTCAGACTGATGATGAACCGCGGTCCTAGCGCGTGCCGAACCGTGAGTGGAGAACCGTACGGTTCGTTTTTTTTCTGCAAACTGTGCCACCCCTAATATATATATATATATATATATATATATATATATATATATATATATATACACATACATACATACAGTGGCATAGCAAGTCAGCGCCTGGCCCATATGCAAAAAAATGTGTACGGGCCCCCCAATATGGGCTACAACTGGCATAACTTGTTGATTGTTACGTGACTATTCACAAGCTGTTTAATTACGGTATAAATGCTTGGAAATAATATTTAACCTTTTCAAGTCCATTCATTGCACGCAAGCCACCCAATAATCGCAATAAGCTTTGTGTTTTTTTATTATAACATGAAGTCTCATCTTTCTGTAAATTTTAAGATCAAATACAAACAATAAATGTGTTTTGCGCTCTTTTATTTGTAGTGAGGTAACTACATTCGCCTCAGTTCAAGCTGCATGTGAATCAATGATATTTTCCTCTTTAATATTTGCATCACGAAATAAACATGAATAAATATTTGAATGCATATTTTTTTTAAAAATCGGAACAATTTATACAAACGAATGTCTCATGAAATCGATCACAATTAGAGTTTCAAAAATATCTATAAGCCTACGTGTTATTGCTGTTTTTCGTGTTAAGAACAACAGGTTGGATGCCACAGACTTTTTTTTTTGCGGAGTGTAATTTTCACATTAATTTCACGCAATATAATATGATTTTATTATCGTAATTTTGACTTTATTAAATTAGTATGACGTTAATCTTATTTAGTTATTTACACTAAAATGCCGCTGTAGGGTATTTGTACTGCATGCAAACACAATCTTGGCACAGCGGCCCAAAAAACAAAACAAAACAAAACAAAACAAACAAATAAATAAATAAAAATAAAATAGTATTAAGTTTGACTATCCTGACTCCCCATATCTCCTTTAGAGAGAAATGCATCTTTATGGATTACATAGGCTATTGAAAGAGGTTTTAATTTTTGATTTGAATTATTTCGTTGTAAAGTAGTATTTTATAGCAGTCTGTAAATATATTTATCATGTCAGTGAGGCAAGTATTTGCTGAGTTTCGGTTCAGTTTTTGTGAAGTGTTTCTGCTCAAGATAAGGACACCCTTGTTTGTTTTCTTTATTTTAAAAAGCACAACATTTTGTTGATAATGTGAGTGCACACAAATAAAACTATTTGCAGCTTTAAATGATGTATACTCTTACATTTATGAGGAAAAATTACAGCGTATTTTAATTTCCCACTCTTATTAAGAAAAAAATGCAAGTGATCTCGCTAGCGCCTCCATGTCCTTCAAAGAGCGCTTCAGCTTCCACTTTTAGCACAAACGATTTGATATGTATCACACATTTATCTTCAATTTCTAAATTTATATTGTGAAATGCATAAAGTTTTTTTTTTTGTGTGTGTCAAATCGTGTTTATTTGAGAAGGCTAAACTGATCAAACATATGCTCAACTCACTGTCTGGCGCTGGCCGTTTGCATTTAAAAAAATAAATACAACTTGAATTTAACAAACATAAAATGTTCCAATCATGTTTCTAAATTAACTTAATATAGAAACGAAACGAAATATAACCACTTTGCCATTAAGAACCAAAACTGAACTGGAGAATTCTGATAAGCTGTCAGACAAGGGCCGGGCCTGTGCAAGGCTCTATATTCCTTCCCTTGTTTCAATTAAAAGTTCCCCCTTGGCTCGGCGGGCCCCCAATCTGCCCGGGCCCATATGCACCTGCATACCCAGACGCTACGCCACTGTACACATAACATATATATATATATATATATACACACTGTGTGTGTGTATATATATAATAATATAATACGTAATATTTAAAATAAAACCTAAAGCTCATACAATTGCAATTACTAACATGACAGTTAAAAGAAAAACTGAAAACATAAAAATAAAAGCAAATTCAAAACGTTGAAGAAGATGACGGACATGCTTTCATACACTTTACCAAAAGTTAAGATTCAATTAAATTAAACAGAATATATAGTGCAAAAAAAAAAAAAAAAAATGCGCAAAGAATAAAAGAAGAACAGAACAGTCTTGCACGTCTAGTTGGAGTGCTGTATCCTCCTCCACACTGATGTCGTGTATCCTACAGTGCTTGAAGCTCTCAAAGGACAGAAGAAACATTGTGCTGGAGACTTGAGTGCACATGTTCATCCTTCCTACACCAAACACAGCCCACCACTTCATCAACATGCAGGTCTTCATCTCATCAACTTACATCAAGGCATGTGAAGAAATGAGAACACGCGAGTCCCCACTTTCCCATCAAGTCGATTTTCACACGGGCCGAACGCCTGACCCACCGCTCTCAATCCTCTCTGCACTGAGGAGACCCACACCTGGATTAATGCTGTTCAGACCCGGAATGTTAATTTCCATACTTAAATGAGAACCACTAATGGAGATTGAAGGGAACTTCAGCATTGTCTTAGCAGATGGAGAATCGTATTTACCAGAGAACGCTTCTCTTGACGCACAGATTCTGATTTAATTGAGATTAGCTGTATGCAATTATTTCCTATCAAACAATTTAGCTAAATTAATTTCAAAGTGGAAAAGGAACATGCTTCGGCAAATTCCGATATAAAAAAAAAAAAATTAATAAACAATTTAAACAAAGCACAGAGATGAAAAAGTGAGGTTTAGTATTAATTAACCATCCGATGTGAGGTCAAACCAACCTTTCTTGTTCTACAAGGATGATTGCAACTCGCAGAAAATGCGAAAATTGGTTCGGAAGGAAGAGAAAACTCCTCGGAGAGTAATTAATGATTTTCGTGATCCTGCCTTGAAGGTGGAACTTTCTAAATTGCATCTCTAATCAGTATAAGCACTGTTTGTGTCAGCAATAACTGCCTTCAAATTAGCAGTTCTATCATCATTAGAGCTCTTTCCCATGATGTCTGTGACACTGATAGAGATCAAGGCCAAAAGGCTGTTTTAACTGCACTGTGTCCTTGTAGATGATCTTTTTTAATCAGTCTGGCTTTGAGAAGATGGAAAAAGTCAGTAAAGGTGCAAAAAGGAGAAAAATAATCAAGTGACATTGAAATGAATCATTTGAACAACCGTCTTTAGCTACTAAAGCTACTGCAAGAGACTAAAAAGTCTGAAAGTCACTGCTACAAGGCTGTTTCTTATGGTTGCCAGATGGTTACTTATTGGTGCATCTTCTATTTCTTATCATTTTCTGTTTTTTGTTTTGACAATTTTGCAGACAAAGGTTTTTCAAATATGTTTTATGCACACTACTACTACTACTAAATTTGGAGTTGGTAAGATTTTTTTAAATATTTCTGATTTTTAAAATGTTGTTATGCTCACAAAGACTTTATTTGGCAAAAAATACAGTAAAAAAAATAATTATTGTGAAATATTACTAAAATTTAAAACAACTTTTCTATTACAATACATTTTAAAATGTAATTTATTTTTGTGATGAAAAGCTGAATTTTCAGCATCATTACTCCAGTCATCAGTGACCTTCAGAAACCATTCTAATATGCTGATTTGTTGCTCAAGAAACATTTCTGATTATTATCAATGTTGAAAACAGCTGTGCTACTTAATACATTATTTATGTATTTATTTATTTATTTATTATTTTTTTTTATTTATTTATTTATATTTATTTGTTGTTTGTTTTATTTATTTATTTATTATTTATTTATTTATTTATTTTTATTTATTTATTTATTTGTTTATTATTGTTTATTTATTTGTTTGTTTGTTTATTAGGATTTTTTATAAATAGAAAGTTCTAAAGATCAGCATTTATTAGGAATGTTTTGTAATATAAAATGTTTTACTTTTCTGTCAGAAAAGTAAAACATTTTTATTTCTTAATAATAAGAAGAAGAAGAAGAAGAAAAAGTTTTTATTTCTTAATAATAATAATAATAATAATAATAATAGATGGCAAACAAATGAATAGTTATCTTTTCAAGAATTTAATAAGAATTTAACTTTTAATAAGGCATTGCTCTTTGCCATAAAAAAAATAAAAATAAATACTAATAAAAATAATTTAAACATTTTTACTATGTTTTTTTATGTATTTTTAATCAGTTAATAGATTATGGAAAGTGGACCAACGAATGTGCAAGAAATCTGCTCTAGTCTGTGTGCTAGTCTGTGTTAATTTGTATGTCTACATAACAATTTTCAAGTGTTAGCAGGTTTCTATTAAGTGTGGTCAAGTGTTGAGAACTGTTAATCTTGAACTGTTCTTTCTTTTTACCAGTATTAATATTCTCTGTTATCCTGTGACTTGCGTAGGTGATGTTCGACGAGCATGTGGACGAAAAGGCAACCTCAAAGCAAGCAAACCGCTCAAAGGTAAAAGCGACCTTTCTTCGACCTTCCAGAGGCTGATGATCCGTGTATCTGCAGACACAGCAGACCTTTTGTACCGCACTTTGTGTTGGGCTCAACGCTGCCCTTGAGGAACTTCACAAGCACAACTTGTTTTGTGTCTGATTTTTCAGCAGCAATTACCTTAATCGACAGAATAAGCTGAGGAAAAAAAAATAGTTATGAGAAAACGCAAGAGTTATGAGAAAACGCACTGAAAACGAGGTCTAAGAAAACATTCAGTAAATTCACAACAGCCTTAACACTATCAGGAGCAAAACATACTCTGCTAAAATGCTGGCGAAAAGTAATTTGGGTTGGAAACTAAGTGAGCTGTGTGACCTTGGTTCTTCAGTAAGTTGCCCCTCTCTTTGCAAACTCCATATCACTTGATTTGAAAAAAGAAGAAATGTTCTCCAGCTTGTGCTGCAGTCTTTCAGTGGTGCCAATTATCCAATAACTCTCAAAGATTCAGTCCAGAAAACCACAGCCTGGAACAGGACTCTTAAATACAGAGTGGAAACGTGCAGAGTGCATTCTCAGGTGCTTTAAAGTTGTAATTTGCTGCAGAATGAGCCGTGCTAATTGTCTACTTCAAGACCTGTGGACAAAACGTGCCTTCGGTGCATTCAGGTAAAGGCTCCTGGGGGCCACGGAAGGCCTCGAGATAACTTTTCTACTTTTTTCAGAAAGCTGCAATTGTAAAGAAAGAGGAATCTATCTTCAGACTGTAAGGGGATTTGAGGGGACTTAAATGGTGAACACAATAATGACTACAGCCACTGGAGGAGAGCTGAGGGAATTCATGGAGCGGCTAAAAGGAACCGTTCCGTGAGGCTAGAAACAGGGTGAAGAGGTCAGGGAAATGTACGGGAAAAATAGCCTTTCATTTTAAGGAGACTTTTTTCAAAATATCTTCTTTCATGTTCCGAAGAACAAAAAAAGTAGAAAGTTTGGAATGGAATGAAGGTGAGTAAACGACGACAGAAAAACTTTACAGAACATGACAACAATCAACCCGAGCACATTAGAAAGCACTATTTTTTGGTGACTATTTTGTATGAATTCATACAATGCGATTTTTACAACAACAAAAGATTTTTCAGGGGGGGGAAAAGCATAAAAGTCAAACACTAAATCTAACCATCAGTGAGCCAAAAGTAGATGAAAATTAGAAATGAGAACAAATTAGATCATATTAATCTATATGAACTGGCTTCCACTTCACCAGAAGATTGATTGATTGATTGATTGATTGATTGATTGATTGATTGATTTTCTAAATGTTAGCTGCATGCAAATTTTATTTGTAGATTTTATTTACTGTTAAGCAGTTTTGTTAAAATATTATTTTTTATATGTGACCCTGGACCACAAAACCAGTCATAACAGTCAATTTTTCGAAATTGAGATTTATACATCTTCTGAAAGCTGAATAAATAAACTTTCAATTGATGTATGGTTTGTTAGGATCGGACAATATTTGGCTGAGATACAACTATTTGAAAATCTGGAATCTGAGGGTGCAAAAAAATCCAAATATTGAGAAAATCACCTTTAAAGTTGTCCAAATGAAGTCCTTAGCAATGCATATTACTAATCAAAAATTAAATTTTGATATATTTACGGTAGGAAATTTACAAAATATCTTAATGGAACATGATCTTTACTTAATATCCTAATGATTTTTGGCATAAAAGAAAAATCAATAATATTGACCCATACAATGTATTTTTGGCTATTGCTACAAATATACCCCAGCGACTTAAGACTGGTTTTGTGGTCCAGGGACACATATGATATAATAGTGAAAGACTATTATAAATAACTTGAAGTAAATGTTTTTTGACAAAAATTGAAAGTTCAATTGTATCCAATTGTATCGTGTATTGAACTTTTTTTTTCCAAGATAAAGTTTTTTATTATTATTAAAGATTATTTTTGTTTATATTTTTTCTAATTGAAAATGTTTGAAAAATTGTTTGTATTTGGATGCTTTGTGCTGAATTAATAATTATTTCATTATTTATTTAGAGTAATAATAGTTAAAGATTCTTGTAAATACCTCACAGTAAATGAAGAGTTCATTTGCAAAAACCGATAAATGGCACTTTTTTATCGGAAAGAGCCGATTGCCGCGCATTATTCTCCACATATAGCGCGATCTGAACCCTAAACACGTTTTTTTTGTTTTGTTTTTTTTTTTCCAAAAAAGTCAGTATTGTCCACTTTCAAGTTCACGTTTTACTGCAGAAGCAAACAAGCGCCCTTGTTGTTTTTAAACAGAAGCCAATAAGTCCATTTTAGCGAATCAGAGCACTGTATTCAGGTCAGGTGACAAGGCTACTTTCACTTTGAAAAGACGCACTAGCTGAGAAGAGTTTCGTCAAAGCTGACTAAAAGTGATCGAGGATGGATAATCTCGATGAACTTCATGAACCAGTGATATCTTCTTCAGGGCAAAAAACGAAAATAAAAGCTGAAACGTTTTCACGGAGCCTTGCAAAAGCTGCACGTTACAATAGTGAGGGAAAAGCGCCGTGTATTGCGTGTAATCACATCCATACAGTCTGTGATCACAACAACGTTTGTCAGGCATCTACGTTGTCATCAGAGGAAATGACAAATTAAACAAGTGTTTTTTTAACTCTAAAACATGAAATGTGGAGTTATCTGCTTTTGCTTTTAATGTGTAAAAAACATACTTTCAATGAACTTTAATTTTGTACATTACCTGTATTTGTTTAAGTTATTACTTAATCAAAACAACCCAACTGCAGTTTGACTGATATTACATGGAATGCGCAATAAAAAAATAAAAAATAAAAATGGAGTTATCGGTTTTTGCAAAGGAACTCTTAAAATATTTTTGACAAGAATTCTATCCTTTTAATGTTTTTTCTTCATTATAATCACAGCATTCCTCCAGCTCTCAGTAGGGAAAAATACGTGTAGCATTGCAATAAGAATGGCATTTTTTTCCACATTTCACATGAAATCAAGCTTCTGTTGCTAGTGTAGAAGACGGTCCTTAACTCTAATGTTCTTGTTCACGTACCGTCTTCATCAGAAGGCAAGGTCTGTTACCTTGGTTTATCAAAATTCTTCCTACAGGGTAAAAACTGGTGCAAAAAGGCCATGGGACTCAAACAAACAGAGTTTTAAGCAATGCTGTTTAATGCATCGCAGGGAGTACTGAACTCCATTTTTAATCATTTAATTTTGAATAATGTATTTGCAGGTGAAGACAGCATGTCGAGTTATTACAATCTCTCAAATTAATAACCGAAAATGTTGCGGCTCTCCGCCTGGAGGATATTCATATTGCGTTAGAGTTGATGAAATTAATATGGTTTTTAATATTGTTTGTGTGCGTGCGTCTGTACGTCGGGCACCAGCAGGTTGTCATCACGCAGAGCATCCGTCTCCCTTGCAAAATGAAAGCCGCCGCATACCCACAAGGCATCTCGACTGAGCAAATACAATAATTTAATTTAGCTTTCAATTACACACGCATTCCGACATTCTTTTACCGTTTAATTAAACTGTTGTAAACCGAGGCAGCAAACAACCTTGACTATATCAAATTAGATCCATTACATACAGCAATATGATGATGAAAGAGAAGCGGCAAAGAAAGATATCGAACTTGAGAAGACACACAAAAAAAGCAAATATCCATAAAATGATATTCATGGCAGCAAAATGCAGTTTAATATAGTTCAGTCTCTCCAATTGAGATCTAAATTGAAATATATCACACTTCACAGATTTTACCGCAATATAAATGAAACCCTGCCCCCCCGCCACTGCAGGACAATAATAAAGCTAATTTATCCAATTCAAAGGCAAAAAAAACTCATGTTCGTTTATTGACTGTAGAAACACTGAGTGGCCAACTGTGGATCCAAATCGTGTAAACACCACAAAGCATCTAATGTAGGAGAACAAGCATCAATAATTAAAGTGTTGTTGTAAATTTTCACAGCATTTGATTGGGCATTACGATGAGTGAGTGGCAAAGGGGCTGCTGGGAGGCCAGGCTGGATTTTTGGCTCTGCGTCATATTTTCCCAGTGTGAGAGTAGTTACAACTCTCAACCACACTCTCTTTCCTCTGTAATTGTTTGTTGGCAAACCTCGTTTCCGTATCCTGCTATGCTTCCAGCCCTCGAAGCTCTCACACACACACACACACACACACACACACCACTCCCCAGCAACCTGGAACAGGTTTAGGGATCAGAGACAATGACGGTGACAGGTGTTTTCATGCACGAAGCGTGTGTGACTGGGCGTCTCTTAGGCAATTAACGGGCGCAGGCCACATTTCCACAATACGGTCGAAAACGCGGCTAATCTCAGGGACACAAAGGAAGCTCCTTTCCCGTCGTGACAAATGCAACCTTGATAAACCGAAATAACAGAAATAACTGAAAGTCAACCTACTAAAATGCAAACATTTATGGCATTGTGCAACAGATATATCTACATGTCGGGTGTTGAAACCACCTTTTTAGTTGGTAAATAATATGTCATCTTGTGTTTTTGTTATTTGGACTTAAGATGCAAAGAAAATAGAAATTAAATAGCCAAAAACCGACATAGATCTTAAAGTCACAGGATAGAGGAACAGTTCATTTACTCCTTGCTTTCATCATTAACTTTTATTTCTTCCGTGCAACTTTTCAAAGAAAGTGAGGACAAATGCTGTTGAAAAATGGTTACACTTTATTTTTTTGGTGTCCTGTTACAGTGTAATTATACATTTAAGTACTGAGTAATATTAATTAACTACATGTACTTACTATATGGTTACGGTTAGGATGAAGGTTTGGTTTAGGGTTAGTTGCATGTACCTATGCATAATTTATTGTTATTATAATAGTATGCATATGTAACATATGTAACAAGGACACTAAAATAAAGTGTTACCAAGAATAGTTTAACCTTATTAAATATTAAACATGTTTCATGAAATATAATTTATATATCACCCCTTATGTACCACCCCTTCTGCCCCTTGGCTATCTGATGTTCTCCGCGAACATCGTTCTAAGCTCAGGGCTGCAGAAAGGGTATGGCGCAAATCACAAAATCCTACTGACCTTAATTTATTTCGATCACTCCTCTCTGACTTCTCTGCTAATGTTTCCACTGCTAAAAGGACATACTATCACGACAAAATTAACAATTCGCCTA
>JAFVLL020009268.1:0-32260 GCA_021397915.2 Tor tambroides
GTGCGATTACAAGATCACTTTCTTCCTGTTTACAGCTATCATCCGGAAATTACGTCCTGACACGAATATAAAGTGTTGTTTGTAGTTTGAAATTTTTGGAGCTACTTATGGGACATTAGGGAAAATTTATGAGATGGGAGGAAAAACGTGCGTTCTCTCGCAAAAGTATTGCGTTCCCCGACAAACTTTGCATTCACTCGGAAACATCTGCGTTCACTGCGCAACAGTATTGTGTTGCCCCAAGAAACTTTTCGTTCGCTCTCAAAAACATTTCTTCTCTTGCTACAGTATTGCGTTTTCCCGAGACATTTTGTGTTCGCTCGTGGAAACATTTGCGCTCTTTTGCAACAGTATTATATTCCCCAAGAAAATTTACGTTCACTTGCAAAACATTGCATTCTCTCGCAAAATGATTGTTCCCCAGAGAAATTTAGCGTTCTCTTGTAAATGTTTTTTAATGTCTTGTTTTGCAAAACTATTGTGTATCCCTGGCAAACTTTGGGTTCACTGCGCAACAGTATTGTGCTGCCCCAAGAAACTTTTAGTTTGCTCTCAAAAACATTTGTTTTCTTTCAACAGTATTGTTTCCCTGAGACATTTTGTGTTCACTTGTGGAAATATTTGCACTCTTTTGCAACAGTAATGTATTTCCCGAGAAATTTTACGTTCACTCGCAAAACATTGTCCATCACAAAATGATTGTTCCCCAGAGTAACTTTGCATTCTCTTGCAAATGTTTTTTAACAGTTTTATAACAATTAACAATAGGATATCTCCGCACACCTGACGGCAATCAATAGGTGCGTTGGAGACAAAGACCAACCAGGTCAAAAACTAAAAAATTCTTAACTTTTTGTTAACGCGTTGAGAGTGCATTTCTTAGATATTTGGGTCCAAAAAAATGAGGATAAATTGATAACGACTTTGTACACTAAGGACACAGATCGTAATACTTTGTTACTTGCAACTAGCGTTCATCCGACTTCTTTAAAAAAGGGACTTCCTAAGATCCAGTTTTATAGATTGAGGAGGATTTGTTATTCTGACGACGATTTTATTGAAAAATCGAAAACCATGAAAAATATATTTTTGGATAGGGGGTACCCTTCTCAATGGATTGACGAAGCATTTAATAGTGCTTTTCAAAAGAAACGTTCTGAGTTGTTAAAAAAGAAAACAAAAAAAGTAAAAAAAAAACTTTTATTACAACTCATTCAACTAAGTCTTTTCTGACGATGATGACATACACTAGGAGTTGTGGGGTGTGGACGTGTGTAAATTTTCTACGTGTGAGAGTGAAAATAGCTTGTCTTGATGCTGGTTTTGGACTCCTGCCGTGGTGTCAGGTATCATGAATTAAGTGTGCTCGTAGCAGGACTCCTCTGGTGTCAGTCATATGATCTCCCCTTTCATCTGAGCCATGTGTCTTCAGCCTCTTAATCATTGACCACACATGAGAGATTAGATCATAGTGGAGGCTGGACAGTCGCTGCGTTTTGGAGTTGTTTGCTTTGGTTAGCATGAAAATGAAACAGCATTCGCAAACCATTTTACTTCTATAATCTGAAAGATTTCCGAATGAATTTGGTTATTCACAGAGAGAAATTGTAGAGTAGGCCTGTAGAATTAAGGCTCAATTATATCATCTGATAAGGAAAGTTGCTTCAGAAGCAAAGCAAGTTAGTATGTTAGAAGTTTTTTCTTCTTCTTCTTCTTTTAAAATCATGCATGAATTGTACATAATAAGTCCAGACAAGGCATTATGTAAACAAACAAAATCAATTTTGCTTTTACATTGACTTTCAACTTACTGTTCAGTCAGAAATAATGTAGGGTAGATCTTCATTTCATCCACTAGTGGTATACTGGTGTTATACTGGCGGTATTGTAAAAATTAGGCTATTATATTATTGGTTAAAATAATTTTCCCTGCTCATGAAGTTTAGGTTATATAAGCAGAAAACAAAAAGGTAGAAGACATTTAAACTTTGCTTATTTTTAAGAATAACATGCACTGGTGAATCAGTCACAGTATGGACAGGAACATTTATTACAAAATTAAGTACAAGAGCCTGTTTAAAGCATTGTTATCAATACAGTACAGTTAAATGTGCATGTGTGTGTCATTGCTCTTAAATCCCTCACATGCTACAGAAATCTCCTGTCTCTTTATATGTACTGTCTGAAAGGATAGAGAGATTTCACAGAGATGCTCTCCAGAACAATGTCGCTGTGTTCCAGTGACAGAATTGTTCTGTTTTTGTGTGCTGTGCAGTGTGATGCCTTTCTTTGCTGTAGATTTGCTTCATAGGTTCACCACAGGACAGTTCTGCCCCTCTGGAGTTCCCATGAACCCCACCCAGCCCAAGTGTGTGTGTCCATTACTAATTTTCTCTTAACGTCTTTCACTTCACATCCCCGTGCTGAACGCTTTCCACTGGGAAGCAAAAATGATGGATTTATTTGGCAACTCAACAAATCCAAACTTGGCGGAGTGGAAAAGCTCTTTGCAGCTAAATTCTCCTGTCACACATACTCATAGGAACTGGGAGACAAGAATTCCCACTTTGGTTCACTCATGTTCAGTGTGATTCTGGAATATTTACTTTTGGTCTTAGTGTGTCCAAGAAAAAAATATTTTAAATACCACTATATATTTTTTTAGTCCAAAATACACTACCATTCAAAAGATTGGGGTTGCTAAGATTTTTATATTTTTGAAAGAAGTTTTACCAAGGCTGCATTTATTTGACCAAACACATTAAAAACAGTAATACTGTGAAATATTATTACAATTTAACATCATTTTTCCATTTTAATTCCATTCCTCCAGTTTTCAATGTGACGTTATCCTTCAGAATTCATTATGAATTCATATTTTTGTTTAAGTTTAAAACGGCAGCATTTATTTTGTAACATTAGAAATGTCTTTACTGTCACTTTAGACCAATGTAATGCATCCTTGCTGAATATCAGTTGTAATTTCTTTAAAAAAAAAATGTATCACTGATCCCAAACATTTGAACAGCAGTGTATGTCATAATATAGAAAATTCCCAAATGCCATGCCATATTATTGATTTACAGTAACAGGACACATTTAGGGTTTCAGTGCTTCTTCTGCAGCCGTAGACCAAAGACACACAGACACACACACATAGAAAGCTCGACTGGACACTGGCGACACAGCCAGTGACCCTGGTCATATTCTCTCTCTATTACTGCCGACCCTTCACTGATTCCCAGACAGCTGCCTGCCCACACACGCTCATTATCCCCTTCCAAACACACCAGACACATCACATTCCTCTGCAGAGATGCAGGAAGCTTCCATGATGCTACATAGTTTCAGTGTGAGAAAACGCACTCATTCGCAGCCTTGACTAATTTTTACCCTAGGTAAACAAACAGTGGTTTAATGTCTTTAGCACTGTGTGGTGATATTAAGGTACTGCTGTGGTTAGGTAATCCTTCCCAATCTTGCCAAAAAATTTAGCTGACTTCCTCGTAAACATCTCAGACACACACAACTTTGCCTCATGCTCTGATACACATGGAGTATCTGCTAAACAATGTTGCCCCATTGGGGCCCTTTGTTCAGTTTTGTCCGGAAACACACACACACTTTGCCCCTTTCATAGCATTGAAAGAGATGAAGTACACACCCTCTTGCTAAGCGAGAAGGTCATTCTGATTGTTTAAGCTGAAGTCTGGAGCTGCTTGTGTTGATTTGACCTTTAAACATTTCTGATCTTTGACCTTTAGGTTACACACACACATACATATTTGGTAAAATTTGACACATGTCAACCCTAGATTTGATCTAACTTTGTGTGTATGTGTGTGTTTGTAGGCTCTCAAGAGTCAGACAGCTCCCAGACCGCTAAGAAGGACATGTTGGCGGCTCTGAGGGCCAGACAGGAAGCTCTGGAGGAGACGCTGAGACAGAGAATAGAGGAACTCAAGAGCATCTGCATTAGAGAAGCGGTAAGGATCGAAACAACTTCTCACTTCAGCTTAACGGCTCTGTTGGAAACTTGCTGTCTGCAGTCTGCATAGAAAGCTATTTTGAAACATTTTAATACTTTTTTTGTTTAAATATACAATCTTAAAAATCTCTATATATAACAATCTCTTAAAGAAAAATCACTTAATAGGTCTTTAATTTAGGGACAAAAAAACAGGAATTACGATATAGATTCTTTATTATAATGTGTTGTAGATGGTTGTAAGAGTGCATATTTGATCTTCCTAATTTTTTGAATGAGCAGCTGGATGTAATAAAGCAAAGAAAGGCATGTTTAGAATTAAAAGACCTGCAGTATGCATAAAGTCATTTTTTTTATTACACAGTAGACTGTTTTGAGCATTTAATTCAACATGAACTCTTGTAGCTTCTCTCTGGGCTACTTTGACATGTGAAGGAAAGACTAAGACCATTATTTAACACATTCAATATAAAGATTTTACTAGCATTGGCACAATAGTCTTTTTATTGCATTTATATATAGTAGCAGGGTTTTCCCTGCATTGAAAATGTTTTGGCAGCCGCCAAAACAAATTTTTGTCCCGCCAAACCCTATTTGATCAGTGAATGTGATTTATAAGTGATGTAAATGACAGCTGCGCTTGTGATGGCGCGTTAACTGAGGGAGAGTGAGCAGAGAGCCGCTCCCCGCACACTCTCTCTGGACCTGTTTACACCTGGTCACTTCATGCGTTTTCTCAGAGTGTATAGGTATCCAAGCGTGAAAAGACCAGGTGTAAATGCCCTCCGAAACACTTTCGAGGCGGATTAAAATCCGATGTGTACACAAACTGTTTCTTTGCATTTAGTTTAGTTATGGTCAATATTGGGCTCGCAGATCATGTGGGGAGGGTACTTTTTTCTATGTGTGTGAATGACCGTCAGCCACCACAGAAGGCCTTTTTTGACCCAGGAAAAACCCTGTAGTAGTACATAAATCGATTTCTATACATAAGTATATATTAAAACATAATGTGAGATGCATGTTTTATTAAATATGAGATACATGATTTATGATTTAAAAAAGCTCTTAAAAAGCAGCCACACCTTAGGATGCTTAAAAATTGTGTTGCAAATAGTAAAGCTTGGATTTGCTGCTCACAAAGGTGTTGATCAGAACTAGAATCTTAATCTCAAACACTCATACACACACAACAACAGCTGGATTAAGAGTGTAACATAGTGTGTTGTGTTTCAGGAGCTGACAGGAAAACTTCCAAAAGAGTACCCTCTCGACCCCGGGGAGGAGCCGCCCACCATCAGACGCAAAATCGGCACCGCCTTCAAACTGGACGAGCAGAAGATCCTGCCCAAAGGAGAGGTCAGTGACTGTTTATATTGTGATTTATAGTTGGTACCATACAAACTTCTGAACCCCTGACCACAGCGAACGCTGCACAATTGTTTCATCACAAACTGCCCTTTAAGCCACAATCAGACGTTCATGTTTGTGTCCAGGGGTCTATAAATAGCTCCAGTCTGGCATGATCAGAGGAAGTGGCGATAGTGCAGTTTATGCGTTGAGTGTCAGCCAAAGGAGCTGGATTACAAAACCCCAAAAAAGAGCTTAGCTGTGTGAATGAAGAAAACTGATTTATGTAGGAGTTCACAATGTCATCTTTGTCTTTGTATGTGTGCTTTTACATGATGGATGATTGTTGATTTTGGGTGATTAATCGAAGGCATTGATAAGAGGCCACAATATCTTAGCTCTCTCAATGTGTGTGTGAGAACTAGACTACTTGGCGCCCATAGCTGTCTTGTTATTCTAATGGAGTGTGTGTTGCAAATTTCACAAAAAAAAGATTTTTGGCTTAGTGTACTTATTTGTGTATTTTTACACCTGTGTGTTTCTTAGGAAGAGGAGTTGGAGCGTTTGGAAAGGGAATTTGCCATCCAGTCTCAGATAACAGAGGCAGCACGGCGGTTAGCATCCGATCCTCACATCAGCAGCAAAAAGCTGAAGAAACAGAGGAAGACGTCGTATCTGAACGCTCTGAAGAAGCTGCAAGACATCGAGAATGGCATCAACGAGTACCGCGTTCGCTCTGGGAAGAAACCCACACAACGTGCCTCTCTAATCATAGAGGGTGAGAAATTCTGTTGGTTGTATTTGTAGATGTTTTCGCAGCACTCCTATGAGTTAATTAAGTGTTTCCTCTGTAAAGTCTTTCATGCTGAGAGCAAGAGTAATCGCACCTCCCCACAGACCTATAAAACTGTGTGAACATATGTGTCTGTGTGTGAACTCTGCCGCGAAAATTCATTTAACGCACTCATGTTCACGCTCAGATTGCAAAGATTTGTTTGACATGTTGGTGTGTGTGATTTTTCGTTTTTAAGAGTCTTTGTCGTATTTTGGCAGAAGCGAATATAGGCTCAGAGGACAGCTCACTGTCTGATGCCCTGGTGCTGGATGATGGTAAGTTTTGTACCCTTTTTATACATAAATACCAATTTTACTTCTGTATTCAGGTTTCAAATTGAAGCAGAATATTTAACAAGAAAAATTTAGGTCAGTGTTTGATTATATCCATCTGTAATTAATTGGATTGTGAAAAGTGGGTGTTGCAAACCATAATGAAGCCAACTTAAACTATTCTTTTGCCAAATAATGTAGTTTACAGATGCAAAACAGACATAAAATTTGATATTTTTTACAGTAACTTTGAACTTTGGTTATGGCTATCTAATCAAATAGTACTCATCAAGACGTTTCATTAACTATTTTCTATTTCTTTCCGTTTGATTTCTTTGATTTAGATTTAATTTAAAAAAAAAAATTCTAACATTTAATTTCTAACATTTATAAAACATGCAATAAATGATGTTTTATTAACAAAGTTTGGGAGGAGCATGTTCAGATAATTAACCTGATTAACACGAGAGGAGCACAATCAGTAATCAACCCAGTTAACAAGATAAGAGGTGTGTGTATATATATATGTATATATATATACACAGCAGACTTACCTCTGTTCATTGGGAGTTTTCCAGCATCCCTCCACCACCCTTTCTCCGCACTTACAACTATTCCTGTCCTAACTTGTGAGGGGGGGTACTCTGGGTTCGGGCCAAAATTCCGAGTTCGGAGCCCTCCCCTCGGACAGCACGCCAAATACGCATAACCTTTACTCTGTTTATTATATGTAAGTGTGAACTCGTGAAACAATTATTTTGTCAATTAATACAGTTTACATATACAAAACAGGCATTTGCCTCATTAATGTTCATTCATTCTGCTGATTAATATTTAATTGATATTTTTTGCAGTTAAATTGATATTTTTTACAAGAACTTTGAATGTGGCTCATCCACATCAAGTCATTTTATGAGCATTTTGCCAAAATTTAATTTTGATTTCTATCATTTCTTTTAGCAATTTTGTCCCCCAAAGTAAAAGAAACACATATGCATGCACCATCTTAACATTAAATTAGATATTTATCTCATATTCTTTCACTCTGTTCTCCAGATGACCCCCAGGTGACAGGAACCCCCACGTTCTCTCCAGTTGCCTCCCCACACAAAGGTCTTCCTCCCCGACCCCCGTCCCACAGTCGGCCGCCTCCCCCACAGTCTCTGGATGGACTGAGACACCTGCACTACCAACGCAGTGACTACGACAAGTCCCCGATCAAACCGCGCATGTGGAGCGAAAGCTCATTAGACGAACCCTACGAACGGGTGAAGAAACGCTCCTCACACTCCAGGTACAGACCAGTCTGAAAATTTGTGTTGGTATAAATAGTGTGGTGTACATTTAAATGAATGAATTATGTTTATTCTTTTCTCTTTCTGCAGTAGTCACAGGCGGTTCCCCAGCACAGGCAGCTGTGAGGCGGGAGGAAGCAACTCTCTCCAGAACAGCCCTGTGCACTCCCTCCCTCACTGGAACAGCCAGTCCAGCATGCCCTCCACTCCTGACCTGAGAACACGGAGCTACGTCCACTCGGCCAGGTGCTGGACACACACAGTTTTAAATGTCCTCTGCTGTCAACATGAGAACATCACCTGTGGTTTTATTCAACATACTATTTACATAATTGTATTGTTAGGCTAAATAAATTAATTCTTTTTTTATATGACTGATTCATATTTCAACTCATTCACATTTTATGTAATAATATAATTAATATGTATATAATATAATATATTTATTTATTTCTTTTTATTAAAGTGAATACAATTACAACTGTATACATTTAAAATAAAATGAAAACCAAACATAAAATCAACATAAATTCAAAATATTCAAAATATATTTATTGTCAAAGTACTCATTCATTCCAAAGAAAAAAATAATGTTTGTGTTTCTTATCTTTCTTCAAAATTCACTACCGGTCAAATGTTTTTTGGTTTGGTTTGTTTTTTTGTTTAATGTTTTGGTTTGGTTTTTTGTTAAGTGTTTTGGTTTGGTTTGGTTTGGTTTTTTGTTTAGTGTTTTGTTTTGTTTTGTTTTGTTTTGTTTTTTGGTTTGGTTTGGTTTGGTTTGGTTTTTGGTTTTGGTTTAAAGATTTTAAAAATGTTTTTGAAAGAAGTCACTTGTGCTCTTAATGCTGCATTTATTTGAACAAAAATACAGTAAAAACAGTAATATGTGAAATATTATTACAATTTATTTTTTATCTTTTAAAATATGATTTATTCCTGATGGCAAAGCTGAATTTTCAATAGCCATTACTCCAGTCTTCAGTGTCTCATGATTCTTCAGAAATCATTCTAATATGCTGATTTGTTGCTCAATTATTATCAGTTATTATAATGCGTCCTTGCTGAATAAAAGTATTAATTTATTATAAAGAAAAATATTTTGAAAAATATGTTTAAATATTAAAAATGTTTGAATAATCCACTGAAATTCAGTGTTCTATTCTTTCTCAGTCTAACTCAGCCATTCCGTGGCCGGAGTTCCAGTTTGGAGTCTCAGGGGAAGCTGCTATCCTTGGAGGCAGACACAGAGGTGGGACTTAGCCCTGACCTGTTTCTGTCAGGACCACAGAGGACAGGAAGCAATGGCTCTGTTGTCCCCGACGACTGCTCATCTTGCACCAGCCACTCCAGTTCAGAACATTACTACCCCTCATCCACCTCCAACCCTAACTACTGTACTCTGGCTGAGGACTCGCCCTCCAAAGCCCAACAGCGGCAGCGACAACGTCACAAATCTGCCGGACACCTGGGCGCGTCCAGTTCTGGCAGCATGCCCAACCTGGCGGCACGCAACGGGAGCACCCACGGAGGGGTGTGCGGTAGCCACCAGGGCGTGTACCTCCACAGCCAGAGCCAACCCTCCTCACAGTATCGCATCAAAGAGTACCCGCTGTACACAGAGGGCAGCAGCCCCAGCGCCGTTGTTGTCCGCAGCCTGGAGAATGACCAGGAGGGGCACTACAGCGTCAAGGCGCAGTTCAAGACCTCCAACTCATACACAGCCGGGGGGCTTTATAAGGAGGGGTGGGGCTCCGGGGAGGATGGGGAAGCGGGTGGTGGCAGCGGTAGGTTGACGCCCTCCCGCTCACAGATTGTGAGGACTCCATCTCTGGGCAGGGAAGGAGGAGGGGGACGGGCAGCGGTGTCAGAGGAGCTGCGGTGCTGGTACCAGCGCTCATCTGGATCGCTAAAGGAGCACAGCCGTGTCACACACACCAGCTCCAATGCTTCAGACGGCCGTGGAGGACGAATAGGGACACTAGTGAAGGGGTCACCAGGTGAGCAGGGCGAATATAAAGAATGCAAAAAGATGTATGGATACCTGCTAGACTTCAGTCAGAGTAAACATCATAAATTAGATGCAAACATAATCAACACCAAGGTACAATAGGGTAAAATATGGTACAAACTGTGTTTCTCACCCTCACAACCTCATTTTGACATTCACATTGACATTTCATTCACATTTGATGTGTTCTTTAGGTAAGGTCTGTACATTTCACTTCATTGTGAACATACTTTCTACTGCAGTGATTTAGTGTGTGACAGAGAGAAAGAGTGGTGGAATGAGACCTATTTTATGTGTCAAATACATTGCTGTGAGGTGTATGTGTGTGTATATGGAGGCTGTCAGGGTGGTCTGGTCAGTGTGTGGGTGTGTATCGTGAGGATTATCACCTCTCTCTGGGTGGCAGAAACACTCCAAACCTTTTCCAGAAGCTCAAGAGGGTGTTGGCAGCAAGCAGGCAGCTTTATCTCTGACACGTCCACCACGTGTCTATGTGGACCATGACTGTAGTTCAGCAGTATGCAGTAGTGTCTTACAGTGGAGTCTGTGTGTGTTTCAGCTGCATCTCCACACAGTCAGAGGAGTGGAACTCCCTGCAGTGACCCTGCAGCTACGCCCCCCTGCAGCCCACAACACATACTCAACTGGCAGAGCGGGTAAGATACTGAATCAATTAGAATTATACTAACATTTAGAATTATACTAATATATATAATGCCTCAGTCCAATATTATTTTCTTGAAATGTGAGGAACTGTAGTCTGTATGTCTAATTAGTAGTTAGTTCATCTAAGTAGCACAACATAGCATCTAGTATTCCAGTGGCTTTTTAGATAACGTACTGCATCTCTGCAGTTTCTTAGATCAGAATCATGTAATAATACTAAATAAGTGACTTTTTTTTTAGCCCAATCCAAAGGACAAATCACTTAAAATTAGTTGTTAGATTTTTTTCTGTCATTAAATTTGCAGTCAATTGCAAATAGCAATATTTGTCAGTGATTTGTATCACTCTAAATGTGAGTATGCTTTTAGGCTAGGCTGATATGGTTTTCCTTGCACTAAACTTTGACCATGAATGTTTATATATATATATATATATATATATATATATATACTTCATATTTTCATTGCGCTGTTCTTGGTTTCTTCCAAAATTGCACAATTGGCTTGGTTTTCCTGTAGATTGTACAGCTTTGTTTGTCAGTGGGTATTTACTTCAAAGAACAGACATATTTGAGGATGTTGGTCAAAGTTTGGGACTTGGAGCGCATTCTCTTGGTTTAGACATCCACCTAACTGTACCAATGCTTTGTGTGTGTTGTTCACTTTAATAGTGTGTAACAGAACTACCCCAGTGTCAAAATTACACAACTCACTCTACATTAACTGATCACGGCTACCCACAAACGCTAACCTCTCTCTCTCTCTCTCTCTCTCTCTCTCTCTCTCTCTCTGTGTGTGTCTCACTAACCCACTTCTGCCTGAATGTGTATGTATGTTTTTTCGGGGCAGTGATACGACTGAAAGTTCTCCTACTGAAGACCGTTCTCCCTCTCACCAAAGCACTGACCAGTAGAGAGGTACACTCTCTCAATCTCTATCTCTGCATGTTCTGTATCTCACTCTTTCACACCTTCACCTCTCTGATTGTGTCATTTTCTTGTGTTGGAATTTAACTTGTAACTGAATTTGTATTGCAAAATACAAATTTTATTTAAGTGTTATTTCCTTACAAATTTACTAGGGAGTACTGAAGAAAAACTTTGTTATAGGCAGTATGACCAAACTTTTGTATCAAAATGAATTTTATATTATGTGGTGTAGCAGTTTCTTTGTTTATATTTATATTTTTAAAAATATATTTAGAAAAAAATAGATATTTGTCTATATATATATATATATATATATATATATATATAAGAAAAAAAGAAAGAAAAATATTTGATGTTATATATTAAATGTTTAATTTTATAAATCTATTTAAAAATTAATATATTACATATGTTAAAAAAGGAAATTTAAATTACATGTAATATTTAAGATCAGTTAAATACAGTAAATTTACTGTTTTACAAATCAAATGTTATTCATCTGTTTTTTTTTTTAAATAATATCAAGTCTTTTTCTTTTATTTTGGATTTCCATTTTTCTTCATTGGTTCCCTGTGCAAAAAAAAAATTAAAAATTAAAACATAAAGCAGATGTTCTCACTGTTGGCCAGGTCCAGACAAAGTTTTTTGCACTTTCTACGTTTAGTTTGGGGGGAAATATGTGGAATTCCTCAAAATATATTTAAACAGGGTAAAAATGTATTAGGATAGCTTAAAGCATGTTCAAATTAACCTGTTTATTGAGATGACATTCAATTCCGTACGGGCCTTCTGATAGCTGCACAAATATAAATCTAGCAACCATAGTATAAATGTTACAGCCTGTTAAATATACCTAAGAAATGTCAAGATGTCTGACACTTTCCTCTACTTCTCATCTGCAGATCGCCGTTCTCCGATAGTTGTTTTCTGAGCAGTCCCCTGTGCTCTGAGATAGTGGACGTACAGTGGTACGGGCACGAGAAGGCAAAGCCGGGAACGCTCGTCTAAACCGTCATCCCTCATCCCTCTCTCTTTAAAAGAGTGTTCAGAAGGCAGGCTTGACCACAGTCTGGACCTCAACTCATCCGAAAACACCTATGGCTGGAGCCAGTACCTCCTCAACCTCTCCCTCCTCTCTGTCTCTCTGTGTATCCGGCGGTACAGTGCTTATGAACTATGGGAATACAAGAGTCTGAATGAACTGAGCTTGACCTTGTCTGACCCTCCCACTCTGAACTTTTGAACTACGACCCAGTTCAGCCGGTTCCTCCGTATGCACAACCCCTCCGTGTTTAATCCATCGCTGGATTGATGTGCATAAGAGAGACGTCTTATGAGCGTTGTACTATAAGTGAACCCCACTCATGCACACACACATGCTAAAATAGACATTCGTCCCCCGCTGTCGTGTGTCCCTCTGCACTGATGTCAGAGAGCTGGCGTCTTTCTCTCTCATGCACAAAAAAACATTCCGATGGATTGCTTTGGCATCAACCATCTTTATAGATCTTTATGTTCTCAGTTCTGTTAAAAAAAAAACAGTGTGACCACAAGCCCCTCCTTCATCCTACAGCGCCACTTCTCATTGGACCGGAGTGCATCATAAGCCCCTCCCACTGTCTGTGAACTTTGATATTTTGTGAATAACAATAGAGCATTTAAAAAAGGCAGAAGCCTTTCTTCGGTTGCTTTGGATTGGATTATCGCTCAAGATTACGACGTCACAAACACGTCATTCCGAGGAAATTCAAGCGTTGTGGTCTTTGTGCGTAATGTTGATTTGTCATTCTCAAGTTCATTGATTCTGGTCCATTTTTGCAGAACATTAGCTAACTTAGAAGCCATAGCTGTACAACAAATCTGAAACGTTTAGCTTAGAGGCTTTAGCATGACCCTCGGCTTTGAACGACCGATCTGTGAAGTACTGCAACTCAGGCCGCAACCGGCAACTCGCCACCATGGTGCTCTGAGCCTGAACTGCGCATCCCACAATGCCCTGCTGTAAGCCCACACTGCATGAGCAGTCACAAACCCGCGCGTATAGTGTTGTGACATCAGTGAAGTAACGAGACACACGAAAAACCTTCTCCCGGCCTTATCGGTTTCCTGTTTTTAAGTATCTGTTTTTAATTCAGGATTTTACGTAACTGTAACACCACTATGACATTTACGTTCGTATTTATAAAACCTTCAAAAGTCAGATGAGCACAACGCAACGTGGCACACCAACACAATATTTCAACGAAAATGACGTTACCTCTTCCCTGACCTGTTAAAGGCTTTCAGGAGAACAGCATTCCAGAATGTGACGCGATTAAAGCAGGTGCTTCATTTTAAAAGCAGCCGGTAAGAAACCAATACAGGGTGTTTCATGCTTTTATCATGCAGTCAACAAGATCCGAAACCACGTGTGCCCCTCACCTCGATCGTCTGACCGAGGAAACATCAAGCCATAATGCTAAAGACCGCATTTGTTACACACTCTGCAAGATACGAAAGATCGTACGTGCAAAGTGCTAAAGAAACAGGTAGCTAAAAGGGTAACACTTTATTTTAAGGTGTCCATAATACAGAGTAATTACCTAGTTAAGTACTTAGTAGTAGCTGTTGTACTTGCATGAAACAAAATGTACTTACCATCTAAGTTATAGAACAGCCTGTAATTACAGTTTGTAATTATGTAGATGTAATAGGCAACTACTGTTACACATATGTAACAGACCGAGTCTGTTACACAGCTACTTATGTAACCAAAAGATTGTTACATATGTGTTGCAGACTTTATGCAACGTAATTATAAATGTAAGTACACAGGCATAAACTGCTTAAAGTGTATCAAGATTGTACTTAAGTGTACTAGTAGCTGTGTAACACTTGGCCTGTTACATATGTGTAACAGTAGCTGCCTATTACATCTACATAATTACAAACTGTAATTACAGGCTGTTCCATAACTTAGTTACATGGTAAGTACTTTTTTTTTTCATGTAAATACAACAGCTACTACTAAGTACTTAACTAGGTAATTACTCGGTATTATGGACACCTTAAAATAAAGTGTTACGGCTAAAAGCACACCCTTTGCCGTTACAAAAAGTCAACAGTTTGTGCGTTAACATAAGCAGTCATTACAAAAGTGGGTCCAAATCACCAGACATTCAATCTAAAAGTCATCCGATTCATGTTCCATGAAGGGCCTATAAGTAAACCAGACGTTTTTATCTGTCCTAAAACTGATTGTTCATTTTTTTTGGGCATGCTCAGCACACTGTGTTATACATCTTGATGTTAAAACTAAAACCCGGTGTAAAAACAGCCCTTCATTTCGAGGTCGTTCAGACCTCGTACCCTCATAGGCTAATGTGAGCTCACTCCTCTCGTCTACCTGTACTCTATAACAAAAACATAAATCTTTTTATATTTAAAAAAAAATCAACTAACACATTTATCAACATTGATAGGCAGGACTGTGGAAACTGGGTTCTTTTAAAAGAAAACATAAAAGCATTCGTTTAATGATTTTTATAAATCAGTATTCGTTTTACTTTGGGGTCTTTAAGCTGGGAAATAGCAACAACATGTTCAGGTGCTACAGGAAGACCAGTTACTGCTTTGGTTTCCTAGCTGTAGACTTTTCCTAACTGTTGTCAATAGTTTTAATACCAGTCATGCAAAATGAAGGACGTTAGTTACTAAACTGTCTTCTCACTTCATCTTGAAAATAGAGCATGTTTCATGAGTTCATTTTCAGACATAACCGGACACAATAAAATGGTGTTGTAGAAAAAATAAAGTGGAATTGTTGGGCGGGTTAAATATAACCAAATTCCACAGTTAATTTATTCTTTTTCTATTAAGAATTTGTATAGTAACATTTTTCAAAAACCGTGTTGTTGGCAACTGATACTGAATTTTCCAGATGAGAAATGTGGTGGTTCTTGAGATTCTGAAATAAATTATTGCTGAATGTTCTCTAAACCGAAGCGTGAAATCACTTCATTGCTATTATTCAGATCTCGTGTCCTGTATGAGTGAATGTGCATTGTTAATGTATGTTTATCATTATTCATAATGCAACATGCCTGTCCAGGTGGATGAAGGTGATGATCTGCTTCCTACCAGATGTAACTGAAATTCTTCAGCACGTCGCCTTCGTGGATTATGTCCCTGCATGCGTAATGAGATCAGCCGCAGGTGAAGCTGACAATCACACCCGCTGATTGAAATACCAAGTACATGAAACTGAAATTTGATTTGCCAAATCTGAATGCTTCTAAGAAATATGTAAATATATGTCAATGTTGTCACAGAAAACAGGAATCATTTTAATACCGGGAAAGAGAAAGAAAATTATTTTACTTTGATCCTTCAAGGTCAGACATATTGGATGTCCTGTTTTGGACCTAAATTACATGATCATAATAATGATTATAAAATGTAATTAATAATAAAATAGTTTTAGATTGTATTTTATTATTTATTTTAATATTATATTCAAACATAAGTAATGGTTGACCGGTGACATTTGACAGTCACAAAGGAAATTTTAATTTTTGAGAGCAAATGTTTGATGTTAACATGAAAACATTAGCATCCACCACACACAGTTCAGCATTAAAGGGTTAAAGAATCACATTTACATTATGATCACATGTTATAAATTCATGTGATTCATCCATCACACCATGCACTCAAAATCACCCTCCAGCTCTAATAGCACCTGCTGATGACTTAAGCTTAAAGCATTTTACCCTGTAATTTCCCAGTGGATGTGAGTGCGTTTTGTTTATGTGTGAGTCTCCTGCAGCTGTTGAACATTTTACTCATTCGTTCCACACCTACTGTCAGACTCTTACTGTAGATGCTCATGGAAACAGAGAAACTCTTTCACAAGCATAAATATATCATGTTCTCTTCACAAACGCTCAAATATTTTGTCAGAAGGTGTTGCTCCAGGTTTGAGGTCAGTGACTTAAAACACTGGGTCTCAAACAACCAGTCTTTATTTTCATCTGTTCTCTGCATACAAAAAAAAGAAAAAAGAGTGGAATACATAAAGCACACAAGTGATACGGACCAGAGTTATTTTAGTATTATTTCTGTATTATAGTATTTATTAAAATTTTACATTTGCTTTTATTTTTATATTTTCAGTTTCCATTGCAATTTTAGTTTAAGTTCTAGTAATTGCGTTGTTTGCCTTTTTATTAGGGTTATTTTATTTTCGGGTTTTTAATATAGATTTTTTTATTTTATTTTATTTTATTTTATTTCAGTTACTAGTTTAAGTAATTTTAGTCCTGAAACTTGTAGGGCTCTCAGTTTAACGCCTTAATTAATTAGTTGTGAAAAATAACGCGATTAAAATATTTAAACGCCGTTAACGCACTGGCCCCGGCCCCAAACCTGTACGCCCCTTACATTTCATACAGTTGACTGTTGACAAATATGATACAACTCCATAAATGCAGTTATACCCTAAATTCAAGATATTGGGGCAAAAATGCCCCTGTATGAGTTTTTGTCTCATATCACAACAGCCAACGAGAGTAATATCACATGAGTGCTGTTTTTGTCATGAAGAACACCAGTGCAAATGTGATTTTATACAACAGCTCAGTAAATAAGAAGTTAATATTGTGCTATATTTTACAATATTGTGTTTTTGTTCAATTCTGCCAACGAAAATATTACCTATAAAGCCACAACAGAACTATTGTGCATCTCCAAGCAACAGCAGTGTTTAATCTCTGAATGAATGAATGAATCCGCGTTTTAAACGAATCGTGTGAACCAATGATTCAATAGCCCATTCATAAAGAGAGCCGTTTACTTCATTCCTGAATGAATCAGCCGTTTGAACGAATCGACTCATAAAGACATTTACCGCCATCTGCTGGTAGCTTTAGTTTTTCTTTTAAAAAAATAAATAAATAAACAAAACATTAAAGGGATAGTTCACCAAAAATAAATAAATAAATTCTGTCATCATTTACTCACCCTCACGTTGTTTCAAACCTGAATGACTTACTTTCTTTTGCACAACATAAAAGAAGATATTTTGAATTCTGTTGGTTACTAAGCTGTTTTGGTCACTAGTGACTTTCATTGCATGAACAAAAAAATATTGAGATGTTTCTCAAATTATCTTCTTTTATGTTCCATATTTTATACACAATAATAGCCTTAAATTATCTTTTGGGGGTATTTTCACAGCCAAATTTAGTTTGTGATTAATTAGATTAATTAATCGCAGCATCCTGTAATTAATTAGATAAAAATATTTAATCGACTGACGGCCCTAATATATATATATATATATATATATATATATATATATACACTGCTGTTCAAAAGTTTGGGATCAGTAAGATGTTTTTTAATGGAGTCTCTTATGCTCATCAAGGCTGTATTTGTTTGATCAAAAATACAGAAAAAAAAGTAATATTGTGAAATATTATTGCAGTTTCTACTATTGGTTTCCTATTTGAATATACTTTAAAATATCATTTATTTCTGTGACAGAGCGCTGAATTTTCATCAGCCATTACTCCAGTCTTCAGTGTCAAATGATCCTTCAGAAATCATTCTAATATGCTGATTTATTATCAGTGTTGAAACTGTTGTGCTGCTTAATATATATATATATATATATATATATTTGTTTTTGTAAGCTGTGATACTTTTTTGTATATATATTTAAGTTTATTTTGTTAACAATAACAACAATGGTATGGACTATTCTTTTGTGTGGTGCTATTTTGCCCTTATTAGGTGCTTCTAAGCTTCCATTGTTCCATTATCCAAATATATTTCTCCATTTTTGTTCCACAGAAGAAAGAGAATCATGTTTGGAATGTTATGATGGTGATGATGACAGTACTATTATTTTAGCTCTGATTGCAGACATGCAAGTAATTCTCATAAGTCCCTGTGACTGCTTCCTGTAACATACAGGACTCTATATGTTATGCAATGCCTGCTAACGTTCTGATCAGCTCCCTCCAGTCTTCTTGAATACTGTTAATATGACTCACAGATTTTGTACCATCGCCCCACAGGAAGTGTGTGAGGATGTTTGTGCCTTGGACAATGGCTTGGGATCTCTCCCGGCAACAGGAAAACAACGCTGGAAAACCAAACATTGGAGCTGTGGCTGCTGTTATTGTGCTGGCGGTCAAGCCAGTGTGATGCTGGAGAAATGGGTTTTGGGGCAGCTGAGTCTATTGTACCTACTGCGGCTGGAATGTGAACAACAAGAGACGCTGTGTTTATAAAAATCTTCCATTTCCTGTGAAGCTCAGTAGATGCTTTGTTGAATGAAATATTTTGGACGCTGAATCTATGGTATTCCCCTGCTGTGTGTGAAGGGCTTGAGGAACCCTGAGGAATGTTGTGTTCAGTGAACATTAAAGCTTGACTTCATAGGGCACCACTGTGACACTTAGTATGGAGAGTCAAGGCATTTGGAGTTATTTTGGAGAATTGGCCGAATTTGGCAGGCTCACAACTGACTGTAGGCCAAAATAAACACTAGAAGCTGTAGAAAGCACCACCGATATCAGTTCTTGGAGTGGTGGGATGTAGTATTGAAAGATCTGGGCTTGAAACCAGAAGGTAGGTGGCTCATTCTCCACAAGAAATGATTCATGAACTGTTAACATTGTGCCCTTGAGTAAGACACTTAACCTAAGGGAAACCAAAGCTTGTCCAAACTAGTAAAACAACGTCTTATTGATGTAAATCAGATTTAAATTAATAAAATACTAGGGTTTTTCAGTGATTCTTTCTGCAAGTAGCATCATTATGCCGGCAGTTGTCTGACTGATTCAGTGAATCACCCATTCAAATTCAAATTCGTTCAGAAATGAAACAATATCTACCAACGATCTATATAAATGACTTTATTATAGTATACTGTACTCTACTATACTGTGGCTCTAGTAACGTTATATATTATGGATCAGCGGTATATCAACAACGGTAACTGCTTTTATGGCTGAGTCATTGAATCATCGATTCAACCGATTCGTTCAAAAACACTGGCTGCATCCGAATACACTTCAACAATTCTGAGTCATTGAATCATCCAATTAATCGATTCGTTTACAAAAACATGATACTTTCAGGAGTGAAACGAAGCGAGCGTGATTGAATCATCCAACGAAGAGATTGGTTCGAAATGCTGAATAACTGTTCCTTCAGGTACACCTTCAAACATCGTTTGGACCTATTTCCGTTGGGAATATTGCGTCTAAAATGTAAGTTAATAAATGTTAACTTGTTTGTTGTACTGTTAAACACACTAGCAACGCTTTTTCGTTAGAAGACAAAAGTACGGCAGCGTCTACGCCTTTACTTTCCACGTTAGTCGCTAATAATTCATGTGACGCAGAAATATCCACACACTCGCTATCCCATGCTAAGAAAGCCCATTCTTCCAGAATAATGTTTCTGAACTCTGCAGGGCCTGGAGCAGAGCAGCTATTCTGTTACAGCTTTCCACAGCAGCTGGAAGCCGTTATTCTCTCGTGTGATGAAAGTGTGTGTATGTGTGCGTTTCTCCCACAAGCCGTGAGAACAGCGGGCGTGTTGGAATGCTGTGTGAAGGAAGGGACGTATATTGTGTGTGTCCTGGGAGTTTGGGATTGGTGTGTTTGTGATCGCAACTCTTTCATCACTGTGGAAACTGCAGCAAGGGATGATGGGAGCTGGAGTCTGGGTTTTCTCCACAACCCTGAGAGAGATCTGCTCTAGCTCTGCCAATGTTAGGGTCATGACACCTGAGGTTATGAATATATATATTGCAACATTTTAAACAGTGAACATATAGAGGTAATTATGATAACAGCCAAGACTATTAATAATGAGACAAACAAAAGAATATTACTTAGAAACATCTTGATTAGCTAATGGGGTAACACTTTAGTATAGGGACCAATTCTCAGTATTTTTTTATTTTTATTTTTTGCTTTGTTGTGTCTTTATGTTAAATATGAAGATTTTGTGAATAAAGAATTTTTCATACATAAGTTAATTTGTAATATGCAGTATTTTTATTTATATAATGATCATTTTCTGTAATGTTGCATTACTTTTTTTTTTTAACCAAGAAATGCTAAATCACACCAAAATAATTTTGTATGAATGGTCATAAAATAAATGGACAATGCTCTCGCTTCCGTCTTCCGTCTCACTTTTGACAACATTTTAGCAAATCTGTCAACTGAATCACTAAAATGAATCAGACTTCCCAGACCTGAAATCAGTCAGCAGGAAATCCAAGAGTGAAAGTTATCAGAATTTGTCTAAATCTTATTTGGTCCCAGTGTGAGGAAGTCAGTCAGTCACTCTTCCTGTGACTCAGGACTTCCTTTAACTCATCTCAGGAGGGCAGATAAAGTCATGAGATGTGATTTTAGCATTTTTGGACTTGTTTTGATAGTGATTCAAATTGCAAGTCTTCTTGATATTCATCCTTAAAAGGAATGCTTCCTGTCTGTAAAGGGACAGGTTTGCATCTCTTGGTTTGTTCATGAATTTACACTTTCAGTACTGTTCAGCTCAGTAACAATGACACATTGAAATCCAAGTGCATCAAGCATAAGTGAATGCAATGAAAAGATCACTCCTGTATCCTACAGTAACATCAGCATTTATTAAAAAAAAACACTGTAGAAATCCACATGTATGTTCTCAAGATTGGTGTATATTTACAGTCAATAATTATTTACAACATGAGAGAGAGACATCCTTACATTGTACAAAATGATGTGACATGACTTTGAATGCTATGATTCATACGTCACAGAGCATTATACTCCACACACCTTGAGGGATCCGTTGGGAAATGTTTCTGACAGATTGTCATTAATCTTTTCAGCCCCTGAAAAAACAAAAAAAGACCTAATAAACACCACAACACTCTATGTAATGTAACTTACTTCTAATCATACTATCATTTCAGACCTGAATGTACTTCCTCTGGGTCTCGTCGTTGAGCACGTCCAGTACAAGCGTGGATACCCACCATGGTCACACCGATGGGCCACGGAGCGTTTCCTATAGCCATCTGCAGATAAGCATCATTTGCCTGCATGTACACAGAGTGTTAGTCAGGTTTCCTCACAAATATACCAATTACAAACGGAAAGCATTGCCAATTAGTAAAACATACCTTAACATATTCTCTCTCCAGCATGAACTTTATGATGTCTGTGATGGACTCCTTAATGTCTGCTGGCAAATTCTAGATATAGAAGTCACAATGAGCCTGTGAGTCTCTATCTAATAATACTGTATTAAAAAAAGTTTGTAGAACAGCATACGTACCTTCTTACGAAGTTTTCTGAACAGACGTTCCAAATAAGATTCAGTCTGTTTTTAGGCGGCACTGGCGAGTTTGCCCTGGACACTACGCTTCACATGGTCCTCTCAGCTGTTCAGATCTTTAGCCCACACGCCCAGCAAAAACTATAATAATAAAAATGAACTTTATTGTAGATGAAGCGCCTTGATACAAGTTGAAACACACAATGCATAAAAATCTACAATGTACAAACATACAAAAAAAAATGTCATTTAATAATCAACATTAAAAATACACATTCAAGCAGACAAAATGATTATACTTTTAAATTATGCATCAGATGCCGATTAAATCATTAATTCATATTTAAAAATATATATATATTCATTAGAATATTGTCTGAATGCATTACTATCAAGATGTAAACATTTCGAAAAGGGATTTAAAAAAAAAAAAAAAAACATACCCTTAAAACTTTATTTATGATGTCCATGTCTCTAACATCGTCACCAGCGCCAAGAGACGCTCCCAAAGCCTGTTTAATAGAGGTTATTAAACATGAATGTAACAGTTATAGAGTATCATATATCTTTTGTTGGATTATTCAATTTATTCAAATCATAGGAGCTTCAGAATTCAGAAGACAGTAGTGATAGCCAGTTATTATACCGTTGTTGATAGTCTAAGTCAGGGTTTCCCAAACATTTTTGTCAGCTGAACCCCTTTGACCTTAAAGATTTACTTGTAAGTACCCACTTTTAATAATTTAACAACACATTTGAATGTCCATAGTTCTCTGATTTTCTCTAATAGGTCACATTACATACAGGTAAACAAAATCTGTATTTTTATTAAGTGTTTTATTTTGATTGTTTTTACTTTTACATTTTTAGCATTTAATTCATTACTAGCATTTCATCAACATACACACACCCCAGTTTGAAAACCCTGGTCTAGTTATTCCAGTTATGACGAACATTAGATTTCAGATGTAAGACTATAGTGCCACCTAGTGGGACAATGATAGAAGTACTTCTCATCAGGCACATTATTACAGATTCTGGAATTTACGTGCTGTAATTATTTTGCCATGCAAAAGTAAGCTGTTTTCTGTGAATGTGCAAGACTTATTATTTATTAGCTGCTAAAGATAAAAATGCCATAAACGGTAAAACTATTCGCACTACAAACCAGTGTTACTAATTACGCTAAATTAAAATAATGATCATAAATATCAGTTTGCAATGTCAAAACAGCAATGACTGTTTTTGTACAGCTAAAATAACTGGAAGTGGATGACACCGGAAGCCTCACACATTTACAAATGGCTGCACCTGCTCTTACATTAAAAATGAGGATATGAACTAGTTTAAGTTAACGTTATGGGTTCTGTGTGTCTAGGTTTACCTCCAGCTCCTCAATGGTGGTATTTTCTTCATGCACTTTGAGATCATGTTGTGTGTCCAATTCGGCAACCTCTGCTCCACCGACAATCTCATTCAGATACTGCTGATCGATCTTATCCATAGCGGCCTTCAGATCATTCCTCAAACCCTGCACGCACAGACAAGGTAAGCCTTAAAAAGTGTGTAAAATTCAGCACGAGTCCATCATATAGTATACTATATTCTTGAAAGTACTGTCAAAATGAGTTTTCCCGGTAAACCAACATACACTACGTGACACAAGTGTGAAGATGGCGAGAGGAGAGCTGGGTCTTACCTTGTTTACTTCTGGTGCTAGAATTTCAATCTTCCGGGGTCTCTGGAAAGCATCATAATCGGATTCTCCAAACAGACGGATGGGCTCGCCACGTTCCCTCATACGTCTGATCACCTGCACACAGCCACAAGATTCAATATTCATCCAAGAACAAAAACAGCCTCATCAGGTGAGCTCTGATTGGTTGACCCACCTCCTGTCGAGAGAGTGTGATTGGCAGCTTCTCCTCCGTGAGCTCCAGTTCTAACACAGGATTGGATCATGTAGATGGAGGCGCCTCCTCCTCGGTCTTGTCCAGCTTGAAAAAAAAAATCATATATTTTAACGACTGTTACATTTTTTGATACCCCTGCAAAGCATATAATTGTAAGATTAAGAAGGGCTGCTTGCAAAATAATAATCATAAACTGATAAATAACAAAAGGAAAAACAATCCTGCAAAGACTTTACAGAATAAAAGACCTAAAACGAATACTTCTCCATATAATCGTGCAGCTATGCATTTTTAAAATGTGATTAAATCCTCAGCTAATCTTATATGAGCGCACACAATTCTCCCAAGATGCAATGGATGAACAGCAAAGAACTGCATATATCTTGTGATCAGCCATGCTGACACTGAAGCTATATCTTGACACCGGTTTTAATTTTACACACCATGCATGCAATATCAAAACCAAATAAGGAAGCTTAAACAACAAAAGAGCATTGCACAAATGAGATAGCAGGCAAGGCATCTAGAATTCAAACAACTTGTGCTTTGCTCCTGGGTGGGCATCTCTGTCACATAAGGGCATCGATTTTACTGTGATTGTTATGCGGCTGGGCTGAAAATTCAGATAGTGCTGCCTCCAGCTTTGTGCAACACTGGGAGCAAAGGCAATTAAACACACAAATGTTCTTCAGTCATGCTGAAACCCGGTCAAACATCTGTCTAGCAGCATGCATTCTGTCTGCCTGAGCCCTACCTGTCGCACAGGCTGCTCATTAGAAACCTACACTCACAGAAATCAGGAAAGAGAACATGAGAAGAGATACACAGCAGACAGAAGACACCACTCCAGAATGAGAAGAGAACTAGAGAGAAAGAGCTTTTTGAAAGGAATAGTTCACCAAAAATGAAAATTTGCTGCAGATTTACTCACCCATAGGCCATCCAAGATGTAGGTGAGTTTGTTTATGCATCAGAACAGGTTTGGAGAAATTTAGCATTACCTGCTCACCATTGGATCCTCTGCGGTGAATGGGTGCCGTCAGAATGAGAGACCAAACAGCTGATTAAAAACATCACAATAATCCACACGATTAACGTCCTGTGAAGTGAAAAGCTGCAAGTTTGTAAGAAACAAATCCATCATTAAAATGTTTTAACTTTAAACCGTCACTTCTGGCCAAAATATGACTCTATAATCCATAATTATTGCTTTCTCCAGTGAAAAAAATCAAATAGTCTGAATGAGGAGAGAAATATGCACAGATCAAGCACCGTTTACAAGCGAAAACAGTTCCGTGAAAGGACAAGAGTGGATGGACTTTTTCACTGGAAGAACTGGTATTATGTATTATGGACTCATATTTTGGCCAGAAGTTACTAATATGACTCTAAAATAAAGACGATAAAATATAGATGACTCATATTTTAGTTGGAAGCAACAGTTTGAAGTTAAAAAAATCTCTTAGTGATGGATTTGTTTCTTACGAACACAACTTTTTAACTGATATACTGGAGACAAATGGATTACTTGTGGATTAATGTGATGTTTTTATCAGCTGTTTGGACTCTCATTCTGATGGCACCCATTCACTGCAGAGCATCCATTGGTGAGCAAGTGATGTAATGCTAAATTTCTCCAAATCTGTTCTGATGAAGAAACAAACTCATCTACATCTTGAATGGCCTGAGGGTGAGTACATTTTTAGCAAGTAACTGGGAGTATGGGATGAAAGACACATTTTAATGGGACAGTTCATTTCTTTTAAAACCACAGTGGATGACTGACAGACGAGTAGTTGGTCTCTATATGTCATCTAAAACTGCAGTTTGGGAATCCCAAGGGGGCCGCAAGGGAGTTGGTGGAAAGGTAGAGAAAAACAGGGTAAAAAAACTAAATAAACTAAGACAGAAATTGATTAGAATAAATAAAAATAATATATTAATATAATAATTAATAAAAATGTATTTAAATAATAAATCTAACAATACATTACTATACAGAGTAACAGAAAATAATGTAATAATGGAACAATAGAAATGAGGTATTTTCAAAATAATATTTTACATGTATATCAAATCAATTTTTCACTGGATCAATTAGGTCAAAATTTATATTTCTACTTGCCTTTTATGACGATCCCATTTGGGTGTCCGTGGCAGCTAAAAGATTGAAATCTCTTGGTCTAAAAATGTATTAAACAGGGATTACAGTGTGGTTAAATGTGTTTTCGAGCAGCTGTGTTCAACCTCATGAGAAAAATGTATCGTGAAGTAATGTTGTCTATATTATTCACAGCTGGAGTTTATACCTTGTATCCACATCTCCTGTAATAATCCTCCTCTTCCTTACGCGCAAGATCAGTCCTGGAGAAACAACAAGAGCACAGCATTACACAAACCCACATATCTGCACACAACAGCATAAGCATAATAACAGCTGTAAAAAAAACACATGGATGTAAAATGTAAACAGATCTATTCTACTCACATCCACGAGCTCTTTCTCCTCTAGGAGTTTTCTTTTCCTCGCGATCTCTGCTTTGAGGATGTCCATAACTCAAAAAAACAACAAAACTCTTTATCTCTTAACTCTTTTTTTTAAAAATGTCCATTTTTTTATATAAACAACCAGCGGGAAGCAGTATAGACGCTCCCGTTGACCGTTTCGCGTTCTAGTTGTCTGTCTGCTGAGCGCGATCTGACTCATTACTGGCATCTAGTGGACAAATGTGAGACTGACGCCGAAAAAAAGGTTGATAAGTGCACGCAATCGCTTTATTCGCAATATAAATTACAAGAGAAAGAATAGAGTTTGTATTTGTATCTTGTTAAAACTAGGTGGACGAAACTTCTTCATCTCATTTATTAAACATATGTTGTATTTTTATAGTAAGAATATCAGTTGCATTGAAATATTAATTATTTAAATTAATTAATTCATTTATTTATTTTAGGTGATATTTTGCTTGTTATGTCCATAATGCTTGTTAATTCAGCAGCGGTCATTCACTGCTTTATTCTTTAAATGATAATTCAGGTCTATTTTAAATTAATACATATTAGATTTCATTTGTTTATATATATTATAAACGATAATAGTTAATAATCTTCTTCTCTTTTTTTTCTTGCTTTTTAATTTCTGCTTTTACTTCCCGCTCTCCGTTATTAAAACACAAATAGCCTAAACATTTATGATTTAAAAAAAAAGTTTACACTTTTCAACGCATTACTCCTTTGTGAGAGTAGTCACCGACTGCCAAAACGGAAAGTTTCTTCTCCTCCTGACAACAGAATGCCAGTGACTGAGTCATTTTCCTCCAGTCTGTCCAATGCAAATCTGGACCCTCGTATTTGCGCCCCACAAATATTAGCGACCATCAGGTGGCGCAAAGGAATAGACGTGACGAATTCTGAAAGAATTAAGAGGTTTATTTATTTACACCATAAACGAGCAGCCCCGCAGGAGAATGTAAACGCGTCCTGTCCATCCTCCTCCTCCTCCTTCTCCTCACCACCACCATCATCATCATCAGTCCAGAGAGACCCGCGCTTATTATTAAAGCTCAGGTTCGCTTCACTCATCATCAGCTGGACTTAATGAGTTTGTCAGTGATTAAAGAGCCTGTGTGCTGATGAACTGGGCTGGATTCTGCCTCTTCACCGCTCTGCCCTTAAAATGGAGTTTGTGGAGAGGAAGCGGAGCAGGAAATCGCAGAGCTTTAAACTGGTGAATGATGCAGGTAAGCAGACATACGGTCCTGTAGATGACAGCAGACAATAGAGGCGTTACGTCAGCACTCTGGAATGCACCTGTGATACAATGTATCCCTCATTGTCCTGCTCGCATCATCACAATGTCAGACGCTTCGTTCTGTGCGAATCGTTGGGATTATTTTCGTCATGTGTAATAACATGCTTTTCGGCGTAAAAACATTTTCATCTTGTAATGCGTTTAGTCTGTCCATGTGCACTTCTTCAAGTGTGATGGAATACAATAAAGGTCTGTTTGCCGCGTGAATGTGATGATGGTCTAGAGATGAAGCTCTTCACAGTCACGCAGCCTACAGGTGGTCCTGCAGCATCACTTCATCACATCTGCACCGCACAGACGTCACGCATACAGCTGCTGTTATGAGTGACATCACAACATGTCAAGCAGCGTCCTGCTGTACTTCATCTAAAACTATTTAAGACGCTTTCATAATTATTATATATGCGTTTTTTAACAGCTCATACAAATTGAGAGCCTATATGCAATATATGTGCTTTTAAAAATGAACTGTTTAAAAATGCTGAAAACCCTTCATGTTCTGATGAGATTTATTTGACTGTTTTTTATGTCTAATGTCCTAGACAATTCAGTGGTTTTTATTTTCCCTTATGTATTTTTTTTTAATATTTTCCCTCTGACCTAATCAAAATTGAATTTTAACAAATGCTGAAATCTGATGTCAGTTCTTGTATGTTACACTGTACATTGTCATATCATATAGCTGTCCAAAAAACAAACAAACAAACAAAAAAAACACGAAAACAAAAACAACAACAACAGAAAAAACACTTTTTTGTTAATATTGTCTTAAATGATATAAAACAGATATAGATTTTATACCATTCATGTATGGTGTATAATCTGTATGGGAAAAATGAATCATACAAATAAACACAAGACAATGATAATAATAATAATAATAATAATAATAATAATAATAATAATAAGAGAAAATAAAATAAAAAACATTATTTTTAATAATGTTATCAGTCAGAGAATCTAATTGTTCATGTCAATATTCATTGCATTTTTACTACATTAATTTCATGAATGCTGATGTATATCTCATGTCTGAGGATCCCAGTTTTTTATGGACATTAATCAAATGTGAAATTTGTTTTGTGGTTTTGTTTTGTAGTTTTTATAAAAAATAGTTATGAATATCAACTTGATACTAAAGTGCATATTTTTAAGCAACTGACATGACCTTGACATGATCTGACATTGTGAACAGGCAGACTAGATAGATAGATAGCTTTCCCATTTCCTCTACTCTCCTATGAATAAAAGGCTAAAAAGACCATTTCTAAATGATATTGTGTCATGACCTCATAATAATGTGAAAACTCTGCTGTGATTCATTTAGATTTTAGCCATGAAATGGATGATGTGGACCAGAATGACACTGAAGGAGATGCCTTGGATGCTTCTGAGACTGAAGGTAGCTGTCGTTCATCATACCACACTTGATGACTGTGTTCTGGCTCTGTGTGTTAACTGTGTCTCTCAGTCTGGTTAGGTGATGAAGGGATGGAGATAAAGAAGCAGATAACAGGCATGATGCGCTTGCTGAGTGACAAGACAGGACGAGTGTACCAGCGTGTTGGACGAGAGGGGGAGACCCTCAAACAGGAGCCTCAGGAGGAGGCTCTCAGCCTGCCTGTGGCTCAGAGCCCAGCCGCTGAACATCTCCAGTACGGCTGGAGCTCAGTCCTGATGACTCACGGCCAGTACGGGACCCGCTCCAAAACCCAGAGGATGCTCAACCACTCGAAAGCTAATGGTGAGTCTCTGAACAACGAAGCTTTATTGAGTGAGCAAAATCTGTCAAATGCTAATCAAAGCATGTTTAGGTATGTACGCCACACTATGATTATGTTCATATGCAGTGGCCCCAAAACATATCTGGACAATGAAGTCATGCTTTAAAATGTTGGAATTTACAATCAATGATAAATGCATTGCATTAGATGACAAATTGTCAAAATAAGTGGCATTTATTTAATAGAAATATAGCACAAGCACACTTTTCAAGCAAACATTTCAGAAACAAAGTTTATTAGGTGTTAAATCATAACATTTACATGCATTCTTTTATCCAAAGCAACTTCCATTGCATTCAAGATAAACATTTTCTTAGTTCACACACTTCCTAGAAAGTGAATCCATGACCTTGGTATTGCAATGATTGTGCTCTACTGTTTGAGCTATAGAAATGCTCTTTTATTTATGCAAAACGCAGTTTTATGTTCAGTGACAAATATTTATGGCCAGCACATTTTCTCAGTTTACACATTTATTCAGTTCACTCAATTCGTTACCAGGTAGAACAATTAATATCTGCAACCAAATGATGCTATGAAACAAAATGTGATTCATTATTAAATCATAGCATCATTTGGTTGCAGATGCCACTTGGTTGGACAATTTCAACATCTAATGCAGTCAAATTGAGACATCGTAGGTATGACAAATTTGGACCACTGTATTTTTCTATTTGTTCACTTACTTTAGTACTTTTTATTTTATTTTATTTTATTTTGTATTATTTTAGTACATTTATTCTATTTGATCATTTTAGTACATTTTATTATTTTATTTTACTTTATTTTATTTTATTTTATAATGCTTAGTTTATCACTTTTTTATTTTATTATATATTTTATATTTATTTTAGTGCTTTTATTTTATTTGATCATTTTAGTGCATTTATATATATATATATATATATATATTATCACTTAGCGTTTAGCACTTTTTGTTTAATTTAATTTAATTTTTTATTATTTTAGTGAATTTATTTTATTTTATTTTTTCTCTTTACCTCTAGTTACTGCTCTTTCTTTCTTTCTTTCTTTCTTTCTTTCTTTCTTTCTTTCTTTCTTTTCCGGTATTAAACTCAGCAAAGCGATGTTTCTGCTTAAAGTGACTTCAGATGGAAGCATAGGAAGATATAACTTGAACCCCCTTTGGGATTCTTTCCAGGAGAAGTTGTATTATGTGACTGTGGGCTACAGAAAGATGTGCTGTCTGGCACTGCAGCAGCAAGTGTCTAGACAGCTCTGGATAACACAGCAAACACGTAACGTCTTCCTTCTGTATACACACAAAAAAACACAATAACTCCCTCACTGTCAGCCTGACACACACACACACACACACACACACACACACTGGAGTCAGTAAGTCAGACGGCTTTTGTGCTGGGTGCTTGGAGCCTCTGGGCGTTAGACATCATCGGTGATGCCATTGTGTTGACGATGCATGTGTGTACTGATTCAGACATGGCCTTGCCCCCTGCGCCTGCTGCCATGGCAACTGAGTCCAGCTGCTGTATGTGCAACTGCAAGAGCACCCTGCAGGCCATTCTGCTGGAGTTACGTACCATGAGGAAACTAATCCAAACTCAGAGAGGTAAATCAAACAGAACTGCCCTCAAATTCCTCTGAACACAAAGACAGCCACACTGACTCGTGTTCTGCTGCACTCTCAGGATCCCAGGACAAACAGGGCTCCCAGGTCTCGCTCTCATCCCGAACCTCCATCTCCAGGAGGAGGAGCCGAAAGAGGAGGCCGGGTCACAGAGTGACAGTTCTGGCCACGCCCACTAAAAGAACCACACCTCCATCGCCACCCGCTGAAGCTGTTAATGAGTGTAACCAGTCGAGAGAGGACACGCCCCCAACAGTGACATCATTTATCCCAGATCCCATTCCAAGTTCCAAGACTCCTCCCTCTCACTACAGCGTCACCAGAGGTCAAAGCACCACAGAGGTACAGCACCGTACATGTGGGAATAGATTAGGTAATGAACTGGTGAGTGACAAAAGACTGCTCAAAAAATGCTGGGTTAAAAACAACCCAGCACTGGGTGAAATATGGACAAACCCAGCGATTGGGTTATTTTGACCCAGCAGTTGGGTTAGATGTTTAACCCAGCCTTCTGGATAGTTTTATTATTTGATTTTTTTTTTTTTAATTACTATATGGCTGGCTTAAAATGAACCCCAGATAGGTTGTAAATCAAAAATCAGACACATAATTACTGGAGGCATCAGAAATAATCAAAAGGTGAACATTTATTAATAAGCAATTTAAAAAATGTTTATTATTTAGTTATTATTTATTCAACTTATTAACAAATGTTCATTTATTGAACATATTAATAAATGTTAACTTACGACCTATTTTGGGGTCAATTAAAAAAGAGATATAGTCATTTTTAAGCAATAGTTGAGTTAAATAAAACCTCTCAGAAGGCTGGGTTATATATATATATATATATATATATATATATATATAAATTATAATTAATTATATATTAAGAAATATATTAAGAAATATATAATTATAATTCAAATAAAGTAATCATTTTAGTATTTATTAAAATAAAGTAATAATTATTCATATATATTCATATTCATATTCATATAATTCATTCAACCAATTATTTCAACAGCACTGATTCATTCAGGAACGAGTCAAATGGCATCTGTCATTCGGTTCTGCTGTGGTTTTGTTCAGAACTATTTAAATTGGTAGGATAAAAGCAGACAAAGTAATTGGTAACTGTCTAAAATGTAAGATATTCAATATTAACTTCATGTTTATTTTGAACTATTGTATAAAGTAATAACACAATCACAACACCACTTTTGCTTGTGTGAAATTGCTTAAGTTATATATATACTACCAGTCAAATGTATGCAGTATAATTTTTGGGGGGGAAAGAATTTATAGAAATTAATACTTTTATTTAGAAATAATGCTTTAAATTGAGCAAAAGTGATGATAAAGACATTTATAATGTTACAAATCTGAACTTTCTATTCATGAAAGAAACCTGAAAAAATTATACTTGGCTGTTTTCATAATAATAATAATAATAATAATAATAATAA
>JAFVLL020009269.1:0-12880 GCA_021397915.2 Tor tambroides
AAAAAAAAAATCTGATTTTCTGAGAACAGAAAGGCAAAACATATTGCTTGCTATGATTTTAGGGAACATCAGTATTATTTCAGCAGAGAGAATAGGGATTTTCATCTTCATATGAGTCACACCTGTCACACCAAAGCAAAAAGTAATCTCTGTGAACCCATTACTGTATACTGACAACACTGGAAAAGCATATAAGCTCAGTCAGACATCACACATGTATCTATGAATGTTGATATGGACTCTTGTTGTGTGAATTTTTGCAGTAGGATCATGTGTTCAAAGTTAAGCCTTCTTGCATTTGACCTCCTCCAATCCTTTTACTGTTCATGGATTTGGTTTATTTGCTTTATTTCCTTTTCATATTGGTTATCTGACAATATTTGTTTGTTTGTATCATTCAGTATTGGATATTTAATTGTCTTCATAGATAAATGTGTATGGGGGAAAAAAACTACCAAATGTTAACAATTTATGACTCTGGCATTTATATAAAACTTATTTCCGTTTATAAAGGTAAATTGCTAGTAAATTCGCACATAAGGAATCTAATTTTTTTTTTTACAAATGGCCGATAAATCTCTATAATCTGGTCTCCCAACTGGTGCTCGTCTGGGGGTGCGTGTGTGGATAAGGGTGAGGCCAGCCAGCACACAAGGGATTTACAGGCTGAGAGATCAGCCAAAGGAGAGTTTGAGAGGCAGAGAGCAGTGAGCCATCGATTTCTCACATACACACACACACACACACACACACACATACCATCACCAACAACCAGCACCACTGTGTTTCACCTTTGCTGCCATAGCAACAGCTCTGTTGACTCGTGTTGCTCATGGGAGAGAACTGGCCAGAGGAGAGAGGAAAGCTTCTCACTCACACTTACTTTAACACACACTCAATCACTTACTCACTATTGCTCTCCAGGTGCATGTATGGAGTCTCATGCAGCTTTGCTGATACACAATTCAAACACTAACTTATTAAGCCTATACTGCAGCTCTTCGTATTAAATGCATATCACACAACACAATTCACTAAGCATTATTACAATAAAGGAAGCTTTTATGTACATTATTACCAATAACAATAAATTGATAAATGTTATAGCTGAAAATTTTAGTATGGAACTTTAATTATTAAAAAAAAAAAAAAAAACTACTCAGAAATGAATAGTTTTACATGCAACAAGTGAATGTAGGCATCAGGGATTTTGTAGTTAAATAAAACTGAAACTTAAATTAAAAATTAAAACCATTAAAACGATTGTTACTTGAAATGAACATTAACAAAGTTTATATATATACTACAAAGAAACCCCATTACAATTAATTTACAAAAACAAACAAACAAATACTTCAGCTAACCAAAAAAAAAAAAAAAAGACTAAAACATTCAAATTAATTTACAAAACAAAAATATAAAATTATATTATAAAATTATTCAAAATATGAATAAAATGTATAATATCTCAATGACACTAAAATAACACTGTAGCCATCACAACATTACAGCATACAATATGAAAAATGAGTGTTCATTTTGAGATTTCCAAAAGAAAATGTTTAAAAGCATTATTAAACCATGAGTTATTAAAAAGATAAAGTGTGTATTAATTTTGGTCGATAACAATGTGCCAGTGATTACAGCCGATAACCAATAAATGGCTAAGATTAAAATTCTATAATACTTTAAATCTAAAAAATAAATAAATTAAAAGATACAAATAAAAAAAAATATTTTATATGTGATTTTAAAGTGATTTTAGGCAATATAATATTATAATGTGCTTTAAACTGGAAAATAATAAGTAAATAAATAGTATGTAAAATTACATTTTGGCAATACAACATTATAATGTACAGTATGAAAAAAAATGGATAAAGATTACATTTAACAGTGTTATATTATTTTAAATTAGGAATGTTTTTAAAAATGAACTTTAAATGAACATTAGATGTAAAAATTGGGGAAATTAGCATGTACAATTAAATAATCCAGTATCTGCCAGTACTGAAAAATGTAAAGGTTGTCTGATAGCTGATATGGCACTGATATGTTGTGCATCTCAACAATAAAGATGGCTATTTGCATAAAAGGCATCAAGATACATCATCCCACACATTTCATACATTTCTCTATAGCTCGGTCACACATTGAGTCTAGATACAGCTACTGTATTTACAGCAGAGCAGATGTATTGCTTCCTGCACCGCATGGTGACCGGCATTAGGTTTTACTGTGCACAGCATGCTTTTGGTTTTATGTTGGAAGATGAAGTGCTTGTTTGGTTTTTATTTCAGACGAGATAAGTCGGCGTGATCCATCTTTGCTGGAGGTTGGACTCCGAGTGTGTTTGGTCCCAACAGTGGGAAAGAGCGTGTGTAATAACCTCTTAAAGCCCCATACACTCCCCCACATACTTTGTGTAGAGGGTGATGGATACTAGCATTAAATCCATGCAGCGACTCCATGCCGCTCTCTCTCTCTCTCTCTCTCTCTCTCTCTCTCTCTCTCTCTCTCTCCCTCTCTCACACACACACACACACACAAACACACACACACACACACACACACACACACACACGCACTGCACACATTTCCCGTTCACATTCATCTACATTCTGTGCACTCTCTATCTCGAGCCTGATGCTTTTGCCAATGTCATCAGTCACATTACAGTGGAGCAGAATGCTGGGAGAAAAAAAAGAAGATATATTAAATATTTTTTACTGTAACTACCACCAAGGCTCCGGAACAAGCTTTTTTGCCTAATCTAATCTGGTCATGCAGGGAGAAAGCAAATGAGCCATGCTTCATTACGCAACATTTATCTGCCCACAAAGTGTGTATGTGAATGCTTTTGCTATTATTTAATCACATACTCACCTTTAAAGGGTTAGTGTATTATTTACTCACCTTCCTAAACCAGTATGACTTCATTTCTTCTGTGGAAAAAGAAGATTTTTTTTTTTTTTTTTGTCCACACAGTGAAAGTCAATGGGGTCCAATCTTGTTTGAAACCAATGTTCTTTCATGCTAACACTTTTGGGGTGTGCACCCGGATTTGTTTTGCATCAGAATTTGATTCGTTTTGGATAATGTGAAAGCACACCTGCAAATTGTACTGGAGACTGACAAAAAAGGAAGGTCTGGGGTAGAGTTTACACGAGCTAAGGTACGGTTTGTTTCTAATGTGAACACAACCATACTAAATTACTGAAGTGACGTATCAATTGATCAAAACTATTTGTGTTTTCTCACTCACTGTCCTGACAAGCTTGACTGATGCACTGCAAGCAGAGAGAATGTGTATCTCATTTTCACTCGCCTTCAGCAGAAATCGACTCCCACGTTCTTTTGAACGTTTGCATTACATTTGTGACAAATAGACTCATGTGCCATGCCGTGGTGGTCAAAATCCAGAGTACAAATGGTTATTCATCCAATTTGCTGTCTACTCCTGCGTAGTCGTTACTCATTACAGGGATAAACATCTGCCACTCTAATGACGCAAACGTACCATGATTCGGAACCAAAAACACCGTGTGAACACGTTATAGAAGGGTCAAGCCAGATCAGTTAAATTCTGGTTCAGATCAAGCAATTGAACCAAGTGAAAAAGCACCCTAAAATATTTTTCAAAATAGAAAACAGGTTTGAAGGGTGAATAAATAACTGAATTTTCATTTTTGGGTGAACAGTCCCTTTAAGGACTATTTGGTTAGAGAAATGTTAGCATAAAAACTAAACGACAACCATTCAGTATTCAGGAAATGAAGCACAATTCGTTCACTTTCTATTTCGATCTACATTTGACAGAAAATCAGACCAGGAAAAGTCATTTGAGGAGATTTATTGCAATACATGTGTTCAATTTATCATCCCAGTCCACAGTAGCTGGTCGCCGCATGGAGTAAGTGTAGTTTTCAGAGATGTTTTTTGCAACGTTTGCTTAGGTATGATGAATGGTGGAAATACATGGTGCTGTGAGTATTTTCAGGGTGGTGTTCGGTGTGAAGTTTTACCTTTTTATCCTGTTCTCTCATTCCTCTCAAGTTCTGCAACACTTGCAGCCACTGGTGTGTGTCTATCACTTCTCTGCACACCCGCAAAGCATCTGTGCTAGCCCAGCTGGGCCACTGGCCATTTCTAACAAGGGGAGGGGGCCATCTGAGAACTCTCACATAACACATGCTAACGTAAACTCGCACAAACATGCATGAAGACAGACAAATACACTGGCAAAATGTATTAGGATTTAATACTTAAAATTAATTGTGTTTGCATTATATATTATAAAATACATATTGTTAAAAAAGAAGCTTAGTTTGAACACTTTCTGCATGTAGTAAAATGTGAACTTGAGAGAAACTGGTGTTATCCACTAAAAGTCATCCTTTATTAAAAAAAAAAAAAAAAAGATTGCAAAATGGCTCAGAACACACATATACTACCAGTCAAAAGTTTTTGAACAGTAAGATTTTTAATGTTTTTTAAAGAAGTCTCTTCTGCTCACCAAGCCTGCATTTATTTGAACAAAAGTACTGCAAAACCAGTAAAATATTTTTACTATTTAAAATAACTCTTTTCTGAATATATTATAAAATGTAATTTATTCCTGTGATCAAAGCTGAATTTTCAGCGCCATTACTCCAGTCTTCGTCACATGATCCTTCAGAAATCATTCTAATATGCTGATTTTGCTGTTCAAGAAACATTTTTTTTTTAATTATTATTATCAATATTTAAAACAGTTGAGTACATTTTTTTTTTTCAGGATTCTCTGATGAATAGAAAGATCCAAAGATCAGTGTTTATCTGAAATAAAAAGCTTTTGTAACATTATACACTACACCATTCAAAAGCTAGGAGTCAGTATTTATTTATTTATTTATTTATTTTTATTATTATTATTTATTTTTTTGGAAAGAAATTATAGAAATGAATACTTTTATTTAGCAAGGATGCTTTAAATTGATCAAACGTGATGACAAAGACATTTATAATGTTACAAAAAATTTCTATTTCAGATAAATGTTCTTCTTCTGGACTTTCTATTCATCAAAGAAACCTGAAAAAATCTACTCAGCTGTTTTCAGTATAATAATAATAATAATAATAATAATACTAAATATTTTTTGAGCAGCTAATCAGAACATTAAAATGATTTCTGAAGGATCATGTGACTGGAGTAATGATGCTAAAAATTCAGCTTTGAAATCACAGGAATAAATTACATTTTAAAATATATTAAAATAGAAAACAGTTATTTTAAATAGTATAAATATTTCAAAATTTTACTGTTTTTGCTGTACTTTGGATCAAATAAATTCAGGCATGGTGAGCAGAAGAGACTTCTTTAAAAAACATTATATAGAAAAAAATATATTTAAAACTATGTCCAATGCAATAAAATGTGTATAATTTTAAGTGTCTAAATATACAGGTGCATCTCAATAAATTAGAATGTCGTGGAAAAGTTCATTTATTTCAGTAATTCAACTCAAATTGTGAAACTCGTGTATTAAATTCAATGCACACAGACTGAAGTAGTTTAAGTCTTTGGTTCTTTTAATTTTGATGATTTAGGCTCACATTTAACAAAAACCCACCAATTCACTATCTCAACAAATTAGAATATGGTGACATGCCAATCAGCTAATCAACTCAAAACATCTGCAAAGGTTTCCTGAGCCTTCAAAATGGTCTCTCAGTTTGGTTCACTAGGCTACACAATCATGGGGAAGACTGCTGATCTGACAGTTGTCCAGAAGACAATCATCGACACCCCTCACAAAGGAGGATGGCTACACCCATTCATTGCAAAGAAGCTGGCTGTTCACAGAGTGCTGTATCCAAGCATGTTAACAGAAAGTTGAGTGGAAGGAAAAAGTGTGGAAGAAGAAGATGCACAACCAACTGAGAGAACTGCAGCCTTATGAGTATTGTCAAGCAAAATCAGTTCAAGAATTTGGATGAACTTCACAAGGAATGGACTGAGGCTGGGGTCAAGGCATCAAGAGCCACCACATACAGATGTGTCAAGGAATTTGGCTACAGTTGTGGTATTCCTCTTGTTAAGCTACTCCTGAACCACAGACAACGTCAGAGGCGTCTTACCTGGGCTAAGGAGAAGAACTGGACTGTTGCCCAGTGGTCCAAAGTCCTCTTTTCAGATGAGAGCAAGTTTTGTATTTCATTTGGAAACCAAGGTCCTAAAGGAAGGGTGGAGAAGCTCATAGCCAAAGTTGCATGAAGTCCAGTGTTAAGTTTCCACAGTCTGTGATGATTTGGGGTGCAGTGTCATCTGGTTTTTTGAAAACCAATGTCACTGCACCTGTTTACCAAGACATTTTAGAGCACTTCATGCTTCCTTCTGCTGACCGGCTGACAAGATGCTGATTTCATTTTCCAGCAGGATTTGGCACCTGCCCACACTGCCAAAAGCACCAAAAGTTCGTTAAATGACCATGTGTTGGTGTGCTTGACTGGCCAGCAAACTCACCAGACCTGAAGCCCATACAGAATCTATGGGGTATTGTCAAGAGGAAAATGAGAAACAGGAGACCAAAAAAATGCAGATGAGCTGAAGGCCACTGTCAAAGAAACATGGGCTTCTATACCACCTCAGCAGTGCCACAAACTGATCACCTCCACGCCACGCCGAACTGAGGCAGTAATTAAAGCAAAAGGAGCCCCTACCAAGTACTGAGTACATATACAGTAAATAAACATACTTTCCAGAAGGCCAATAATTCACTAAAAATGTGTTTTTTTATTATTATTATTATTATTGGTCTTATGAAGTATTCTAATTTGTTGAGATTGAATTATCAGTGAATTTGTGGGTTTTTGTTAAATGTGAGCCTAAATCATCACAATTAAAAGAACCAAAGACTTAAACTACTTCAGTCTGTGTGCACTGAATTTATTTAATACACGAGTTTCACAATTTGAGTTGAATTACTGAAATAAATGAACTTTTCCACGACATTCTAATTTATTGAGATGCACCTGTACTTTGGGGCCATTGTACACTACCAAAAGGTGTTTTTTATTTTTTTATTTTATTTATTAAAAATACAATAAAAACAGTAATATTGTAAGATATTATTACATTATAAAATACCTTCTCTATTTTAATATATTTTTAAATGTAATTTATTCCTGTCATGGCAAAGCTGAATTTTCAGAAGCCATTACTCCAGTTGTCAGTGTTACATGATTCTTCAGAAATCATTCTAATTCCTAAATGCATTTTTGTCAGGGCTTTTTTTTTTTTTAAATAGAGTTCAAAAGAAAAGAAATTATTTGAAACAGGAATATCTCATCTTTACTGCCACTGTTGATGAATTTAATGCCTCCTTGCTGAATAAAAGTATTCATGTCTTTCTTTAAAAACAAAACTGTATTGACGCTAAACATTTGAACTACCATTTTGCTGTTCACAAATGCATGGTGTGTCTTTAACCAGTGCATAAACATGCCGGCCATTGGAATTGAAGTACTTACAGAGCACTTTTATGCAAATAAGACACATGGAAATGTTGGTAGTATATCTCTACGACGGTTTCGCCATGTTTACTGCTGTGCTGATCAGGAGTGAGATCATGCAGTTGCACAGACGCGTTTGTGTGAAGCTCTTAGGCGGCAACATCAGGGGAGGAATTACTGTCTACATGAATGGATGAGAGATGTTTTACACACGCCGTATGGAGAGTGATTTCACTACGGGCCTCAGTCTGGATGGATCACAACAGAAATGCATTTTCAGTATGCTTGCGTGTGTTCCAGCTATGAATGAATGTTATCTGGAGAGAAGGAGTGAAAGTCAGAGAGAGCGTGGAAATTAGACTGGTACATATGAACGGAATCGATCATAGATAAAAAGCGTTTGTTTGTCGTAGTTTACAAGGATAATGGGCTGACAGGCTGCACATATAAATCAAAGGGAATAAGGGCACGTGTCAAACTAAGAGCGACGGTCACCAATCCACGCCTCACCCGCTCACTACTGTTTGCACAGTAGTGTCTGTCTACCTCCTTGGCCAGGCTCAACACAATTAAAGTACTTTTCACATGACAATTAATGCTCATTTGCATACTCAATTGCCCCTTTTTTGCATCCCGTCCTTTCAACGTCGTGTGAAAGTCAGCGGTTGCCATGGAGACTAACCCGATGTAAGGTACAGATCATTTGTTAATGTTTGTTTTGCTTGTGTAAATGCCGTTATTTTATTGGGGTAAGACCGTTTGAGTGGCTACTTTCAAAAACGCATTGCAAATTGATATAAAGTAATCTAAAATTCACCTTATGGCTTCACTCAAAGTAAAAACGGGGATGGTGTCTCGAACGTTCACTAATTAAATATGTATCTTGTTTTCCCATCTTACTTGCCAACATCACACTTTCATCAGCGTATTAGCTGGTACAAGAGAAAATTAATGTCATATTTAACCCTGCAGTTATGATTTACAGACTGTCTGCAGAAAGGTCAAGGCCTTTCAAACACTTCTTAATTAGACATCACCTTTTCCCATTCATAATGCTTACATGGGCCAACTTCTAATGACTTGCTTAGATGAGGAAAGCCATATTTAAATCATTATTTAAGTCGTTAAACACACCCCCTGACATAACAAAAACTCCACCATAGCCGAGAATGATTGTAGCGTTTCATAAATCAGTTACGCTGTCATATACAGACACTGTTTTCATATAATATAAAACTTTCACTGCAAGCTTTGAAGTTTATAGTTGGAAAACTGATGATTGCGACTTAGAAGAAATATAGAGGTCCTTGTATGCAGTTTATTTTAGGGTTCCATGGGCTGCAATAGGGTGTCAAGGAGGTCTGTGAAAAATGTGCAGAAAAAAAAAATCATTAAAAGCATTTTTAGCACCATCAGAGTTGACTAAATATGTTTTACAGGTTGAAACATTAATTAACTACATTTTAATAAATAGTAAATATTTTGTTCTTATATTTTAAGTCTCCAATTTTATTTAATATATATATATATATATATATATGCTAGTGTATAAATATATGATTGATTTCTGAAGGATCATGTACCACTGAAGACTGGAGTAATGGCTGCTATAAGTTAAGCTTTGGAATCACATGAATAAAGTACATTTTAATTTTTTTTTTTTTTTTTTTTTTGTATTTTTGATCAAACAAATGCATCCTTGGTGAGCATAAGACAATTTAAACAAACAATCATTAAATAAGTTTTTTCAGTATGACCTCAAATGTATTTAGATGTCTAAAAATGTATACATTTCATTGCATTGGACAACAAAATTTCAACAGATGTGGTTTCTGCAAACATATGATGCAAGACCTTTTCCCCTCATAACTAACTTCACTTTTCTGAGCCATTTTTTGCAATTATTTTTAACAAAAAGATGACTTTTAGTGGATGAAATAGTTTCCCTCAACATCTAACAAGCAGAAAGTGTTGAAAAAACACTTAATTTTGAACAATATATCGATTTTTACAATAATAATAATAATAAAAAACATTCATATATTTCCCTGTTTTTATATTTCAGGAAGGGTGCCTGTCACATTCCCTCCTATTTAATGGTCTGAAGTTTGAAAACCTCTGATGTGGATAATGATCTTTCCATCTACATCCTATATCCTACACCCATCCGTGGCAACAGCCATGTTCTTCTCAGCATTTTTCCCACCCCCACCTGACTCAGTCCATAACTGTGAGTTTCACCACAGCTAATCTTATGTAGCATGTTTATATATGTTTCCATATGCTTCAATCTAACAAAACTTGGGGGCATATGAGATTGTAGGGGTGAAAAGTTCTTCTCAACTCAATTTCTGACTGTTTACAGGACCTTGCCATATTCAGGAAGACCTAAAAAGTCCAACCTCAGGAGCTGGTTTGATATTTCATCACAAGCTGTGTCCAATTATCCAGAGGGAGTGATATTTGAGTGAGTATGTATAAATATCCCATTGAGGATATACAGTAGAGCACAGCACACTCTGTTCTGTCACCTGTGCCACTGTGAACTCATAACTGGATCTCTCTCTCTCTGATTCAATCAGTAAAACCGTTGAGCAAAGGTCCAGCGTATTCATCTTTAAATCCTTCCACCTCCATGATTTTCCCTCGTATCTCTGTTCCTCTATTTCTCTTTTATCTATTCATCTCTTTCAGTTCACAGCTCTGTCTCTACTTTGGTTTGCCAGGGCCACTGTCACAAGGGCTTCCTCCCTCTCCTTTCCTGGTTTCCCTTTACACATCTCTCTGGCTTTCCTCCTTCATCTCTCCCCTCGGTTTCTCTCCGTCGCTTCTCTTTTATCCCAGGGTTTCTCTGTTCTTTATTAGTGCCGGCCATCTCTAGGCGCGAGATCAGTGATGTACCTAATGGCCTAATTAGGGGAATAAAACAGCACTCTACCAATACAATGGAAATGTCAGACCGCAAGCTATAATTTGACTTCCGAGTCGCTGAAAGGGCGCAGTGAATTTACCCTGGCGACGGGCATCGGCTCAGCTGGGCCTTTCTCTCTCACCTTTATCTAAATGTCAGTCAGGAATCAGCGGCGAGGAGGGCGGCCATGCTGAGATGGAGGATACGGGTGGTTGGTTCCCACATTCACCGAATAAAGGAGTTTTGTTGATGAGCGAGCAGGGTTTCATACAAAAAAAAACCAAACCAAATTACACCCATAGAGCGTCCTCTGAGATGAACTCTCTCGCTGATTAAACACAGGTCACCGTTCTCTTGAAAACTTTCTGGAGGATCGCTCAAGTGAGCCCAGGGTGCTTTTTGATCGTTTGAGTGCTTTGTAACTTTGACCGCTCTGAGTCTTATGGGCTCGTGAATAACTGAATTAATAGAAGTGTTCACAGTAGACATGTCATGGTCTGACCTACTCGGTGCCTGTGAAAATAAGTGCTCACCTGCATTACCCATGGCCTTTGACTAGTTAAATGTCCAGGTCGTTTTTTTGGCATCACGGATGAATAAATGTTGGCAAATGGCCAAAAAAACAAAACAAAACAACTGAGTGACTGAAGCAACAAGCAACTTGATGAAAGACAAGCCTATGTGAAAACGGCTCTTTCGTGACTGCATGCTTTCCCTTAAGAGTCAACAGGTTTTGACAGTAGAGAGTCCTGCCCAAAGACTCTGATTTGTGATTGACCATTTGCTTGCTAAGCTCCACCCTTCCTGGTTACTGTTGCTAACTCAGACAAGCTCAGCACATTCCTTTAAGGGAGTGAACTGAAGTTTTCCGTAAAAAACTGGTAAATATCGAATTGATGTTACTCTGATGTGAGTTAGAATGAATTGTGACATTGCAAAGCATTGTTGTATTCAATTATGCAGTAATGTGATTAAAATCTGTGAAGACTGTAAATCAGAGTTTATGCAAACGCTTTTCGCCATCATCTGAAAAGAGAAAAAGCCTCATTTGAAAGCGATTACTGATAACAGTAGTGTAGATGAACACAACTGTTTCTATAGTTTCTGCAGCACATTTACTGTAGTATTGTTAATTCTTTTGTTACTGTCAACACTACAATGACATAAATGAATACATAAATGAAAATATGCTAATGATTACTTACCATAAATCAAATGTAGAGGTCTTTTTTATTATTATTATTATTTTATTTTATTTATTTTTTTTTTTTTTTACATTTATATTATACATGTTCATTTAAAAATCAAACTGTTAGAAGATTGGGGCTAGTAAGGTTTTATTTATTTAATTTTATTATTTTATTTATTTATTTTAAAGAAATGAATGCCTTTTTACTCTGCAAGGATGCATTAAATTAATCAAAATCATATGACAATCCTTGAAAATCCATCTTTGCCATCACATGAATAAATTACATAAAAAAAACAAACCACCATAATGACAAAGCAAAAACAGAATTGTGGTGGTGGTTGAGGAGAGACCCCCACATGATTGTAAAGTGCTTTGGGTGTACAGCAATACACAATAAAGCGCTATATAAATGCCTCATTCATTCATTCAATTGTCACAACTTTGTAAATGTATAAAAAAAAAAAAAAAACTGAAATAAGTACCTTGCATAAGTATTCAAACCCTTTACTCAGTACTTAGCTAAAGCACCTTTATAGCCTCAAGTCTTTTTTTTGTTTGATGCTCATCAGCATTTGGAAATTATCTGCCATTCTTCACTTCACCTGTTCACCTCTCGAGCTCCGTCAGGTTGGCTGGGGACAGATGCACATTTTCAGGTTTCTCCAGAAATATTTGATTGGGTTCAAGCCCAGGCTGTGGCTGGGCCAGTCAAGAACATTCACAGAGTTGTCTATAAGCCACTCTTGCTGTGTGTTTAGGGTCATTGTCCTGTTGGAAGGTGAACTTTCTGCCCAGTCTGAGGTTCTGAATGCTCTGGACTGGGTTTTCATTAAGGCTATTGCTATATTTTGGTGCACTGAGCTTGTCTTCTACTCTGATGAGTCCCTCAGTCCCTGCCGCTGAAAAACAGCCCCACAGCATGAGGCTGCTACCCCCACACTTTACTGTTTGGATGGTACTCTGCAGGTGATGAGCAGAGCTGGTTTCCTTCAAACATGATGCTTGTAATTGAGGCTCATCAGACCAGAGAATCTTGTTTCCCAGAGTCTGAGCGTCCTTTAGGTGCTTTTTTTGCAAATTCCAAGTGGGTTTTTGTGTGTCTTCACTGAGAAGATTGAGTCTGGCCACATTGATATAAAGCCCAGATCGGTGGAGTGTTGCAGTGATGTTTGTCCTTCTGTAGGTTTCTCTGCATATATGATCATGGAGCTCAACTAGAGTGACCATCAGCTTCTTGGTCACCAGTCTAGACAAGGCCTTTCTCCATCAGTTGCTCAGTTTGG
>JAFVLL020009270.1:0-38813 GCA_021397915.2 Tor tambroides
AAAAAGATTGTGGCCAAAAAGATTCCAAAGACATAATACTACGATCACATAGCCAAAGCCGTGGGGTTGCGTTCTACATAAATGAAATATTTAAGAAATTGGCTGATTGGAGCGGGAACTCGTGAAAACCGCTGCTACTCCCTGTCCGCCATCTTGCGCCCCCCCATTATCCTCCTTTTTTGACATGACCCAAACAAAAGCGGAGGATCCTGTGCAGTAACTCAGTTTACTTTTTTACTCTCTGACTATCTTGCCCCCTCTGTGGCCTCTCTTTTTAAAAACTCATAATTGGCCGCAGCTGGTCTGGGGTCTTTTTCAGGGGAGGGACAGACAACCCAAATGGAGCTTAGAGCAGATACAGGTACATCGTGTGAGTTGCCTAATTCTTCACAAACAGACTTATTTTATGAGTGTTGATTTAACTAAAACATTGTAAATCATTCTAGTAAACTTGGATTTTTATTGCATTATTGCAAGTCTGTAAATTCATGGCAACCTGTGAGTAATTATGGGAATATACAGCTCTAAATTACATAGACAGGGTTACTTAAGAATGAATGTTCACATCATCAAGTTGTATTCTTTGAGTCCAGCTACCTTGTTCTTGCGAAATGTACTTTAAAGGAAGAGTTATGCACTGCTCTGTTTGCATTCCTTCAGTCTTATTGAGCTACAACCTTTAATCAGTTTCTCAGCCCTTTTATGAGTACAGCCAAGCACAGCTACTAGGCCCTCCCTCCTTAGGAAAAGAGGTGTGCTCTATTTGTTCATATGAGCTGGTGTGTAACAGTTGACTTTGAATCACAGGAGATGACAATACCAGTGTTGGACAGTACAGTAGAGCCCATTTCAGGGAAAACTTGAATGAAACTAGAAAAGAGTATACAGTATAAGAACATCAGAAAGAAACCTAGTGAGCTGGAAGCAAGTCAGCACCATTTTTTGAGCCATAAGAAGTACAACTCTTGAGGAATGGTTCTCCAACCAAATGTGGAAGTTTCTACCCTTAGGAGTATTTGGGAGGAGAGATGCTGGTTCACTGGCTTTAATCTCAGGTTATCACGGTGGTTTGGTGAGTCTGAAGGCTTTTGATGCATTCTTTACTGCCATGAGTCATTAAGAAGTTTTTGAAACAGCTGAAGTTTCTACCTTCCAAGAAAAGGGTTGAAGGACACTGCTTTTAAAAGTCTTCAGAATCTTCAAGATCTCTCAAAAAGTATTCTCTTAAAAATCTTGGATTTATCTTAGACTTTGGAACCATGATGGCTTTAAATGTTTGTTCTAGTATGTTCTTAACTTTAAGAGTAAACTGTAGGATTATTTAATTTTTGTTTACATTAATTTAGTAGGGCATGTTAGGTAGGTTTCATCCTCAAAACCTTAATTTTAGAAAGGCCGGCCAGTAGAGCATTGCAGTAGTCTATTCCTGATTTTGTACAGCACAAATCTACATGACCTGGAAATGTTTATTGAAATGTGGACGGTAAAGCTCAATTGGTCATCAAACACTACCCCTGCTTCCTTGCTGTTCTGGTTAGTGTTGGTGTTGTTGACCCCAGTTGAACAGTGGATGTTGTGCTCAACTGACAGGTTTGCAGGGATTACAGGGAGCTCCGTCTTAGCAAGGTTGAGCTGGAGATGATGCTCCTTCATCCAAGCTGAGATCAGTCTTGATGATGTTAATCATATTGTCATTCTTGATTGCTTAACTTAAATCCTTTGGCCTCAAGCTTCGACTCCATGTATCTGCATCACCGTCTATAACTCACAATAGTGATGTAACCTGAAGCCAGTCATTCTGAAAACCAAATCAATATGGTGATGAGCATGAGAGGCTGTGTGTGAGCTCACACACTGTGAAAAGACTTTAAGCTATCCAGTCGGACCCTTTAAATCATATTGCAGTTATGTAATATGGTCTTACTCCAAATGTTTGACTTATGGCAGTGAGCTGACCCAGACTCTGTTAACCACTCATGACAGATAAAACATCTGCTTTATAGACAGCAACTCTGCATGCCACACAAATTATGCCCCTTATGTGAAGCTAACAGAAGATTTGACTAACAATTGATTCCACTGGAGTTCCAGTGACGTGAAACTTAAGCATAAAATTTGTATCACAAACAAACATAATGTAAAATAGTCCATTTAAAATCAAATAGATTGAATTACTTCTTATCAACACTTTTTTTGTAATATTTGTAATATACTTATATTTGTAATATTTGCAACATGTGGATTAAAAAAGAAACAAAGATAAAAAAAAAACTAATATTATTTTAAAAAAGACATTAATTTTTATGACTTGGTAGCGTTGTTTATATTTAACACATGATTTAAAATAACACATGATAACACATTGACCAACCAGCAACGGTTGAAGATATAGAGGTGAAAGTCCAGAACAAGGCATAAATGGGATGGGCCAGCAGGAGACGTCAGTGCTGTTTGAAAGTGTTTACTTTCAAAATGCTCATATGGAAATGAAGGGAGAAAAATGAGTTTCCTCCCTCTGTCCTGTTGCTGACCTCGAGTTCACTTTTATAAGCTGGAAGGTAGACGGGAGACACTGACTCTGAGCAAGTATGTGTTTATTGATTGTCTGTCTTTCGACAGGTTTTCATAATTTGGACCTTAAGAAAGTGCTTTTAAAAACATATCTGTAAATACTATAATTTAATGAGAAACTCTTCATATCACGGTTCCTTAGAACAAATGAGGTACATGTTGAAAATGTTCTTCATAATAAATCAAGGTTATATTAAGGCAAATACACCATTAGCTATTATTGTCGTTATTTTTCATTCAGAAGGTGGTCTTCCTTTAGACATATACAGTAATGACCAGTATCCTTTCTTGCAGTATTCCTTTCCGTTCTTGCAATACTGTCCTTTTGTTAGGTTCAGCTCTGATCAATGTGATTGTGAGCCCATTCCCTGGCCGGTCAAAGTCTACGTTAATTTGTTTTGCATTATTTATTACTTTATCAGATGGAATGCATTAAACTGTTGTTTCTGTTTTAAATCCTGATTGCAAATGCACTTCTTTCTTGCTATTGCTAATAATTTCTAGGGATTACGCCTGTTTCACACATACTCTGTTTGGAGTGCTCTGTATGCAGTTCATGTGTGGTGATATGTGATGCAGAAGCAGCACATCGGTAGTTCGGACTTCACGAGTTAAGGCCATTGCACACTGAGTCCGAAATTTTCGCGTGCGTTTTACCGTTTTTTCGGATTCCCCATCCTTTCCTATTAAAATGCATGCTACGGATGCGAACCTGATCTGAATTTTTTTTTGACGGACGAAAGTTTCAGAGGCAGTGTGTAAACGTGATTTTCACAACGTGAGATCGTATTTATTTTTTAACGTGCAAAAATTTCAGACGAGACCTTTAGACTCGGGAGTGTGAACTCCCGCGGACGGAACGATGCAAGTCCGGTAATTCTGCAAAGAGCAGCGTACTTGATAACATCAGTCAGCTCGCCTTGGCTGCTGCAATCTTCCTCACTGTATTTACAGATGAAATATATCAAACACCACTGCCTCTTTTCGTTTTCATTTAAACATATTAATAGAACAATAGAATAAAGACCAAAGATTACCTGTTAGATTTACCCAAAATGAATTATATCTTATGTTTAACCACTACAGAGACATCAGAGCCAGCGGCAAATGTCAGAAGGACTATCCGAGTTTATGCTCTTCTCGTCGGGATACATGAGCACTGAGCGCCTGGTGATCGTGTGGAGCTCACGTCTCCGAAATCGGCGAAGCACATTTTCAAATAGGCACTGTTTTTATAAATAAACTGCAGATTTGAGTTTTAAACAACTACATTCTCGGCTGAAATACACGCGTCCAGTGTAGGCAGACAGCTGTTGCGGTGCGTTGCGTCCGGTGTAGACACGGTGTTACTCACCTATGGAGAAGAAACAAAGCAACCTCGGCGTCCGATCGCAGGCCTTCCGCTCCTTCAGTTCTCTCCAACGCTGGAAACCTGATCCGATATTTACATTGGTCCTACTTCTTGCCTTATCTTTCCGCAGTCGTTTTCCTCTTTTTGTTTTTATATCCGCCATCTCTATCTTTCTGTCGCTCCGCTCGGCTGTTCACTGAACGCTCTCTCCTCCACATCATGAGTAGACACACCCTTACTGCTGATTGGCTACAAGATTGTTTTGAGACCTGGCCCCGACTCAGTTTTCTAAAACGTTTTTGAAAAATTGCATACCCTGCCTTTAACATGTGCACTGCAAACGGAGCATGTGTAAAACAGGCATTAGGGATGGTGGTGTGACCAAAATCTTTAGTTTTTTTTTTTTTATTATTGAAAAAATATGCTTCAGGGGCTCTTTCTCCGAGTAGGCAAGGGAGGCAGTGTCTCCTGAAAAATTTTATGAGAAAATAATCAATTGTACAAAAATAAAACAGCAAATATTACGAAATATGATATTAAACAGTGTATGAAATTCAAAGAGTTTTAATAGACCCCCTAATGTGTGATGTGGATATGCTGGGGCAGGGGGTGTAATTGAGAATAAATGTGAAAAGTTATGTGAGAGGAGGCAATGCCTCACACTATGATTGGCCTATTATGCTCTTCATTCGATAAGTCCTGCTTCCCATGTTTGTTAGCATACTGCATCCACAAAACAATCTGACTCAGGAATGAATCTATTTGTTGTTAAACACACTAATTAAAAAATAGAACGCCAGCTACTTTCTGTCATGTCCAGTCAAACTTTAAATGACTTTAAAAAGTGTCTCACTTATTGATTTTTATTTTGCGTGCATTCAGCTTGGTGGAAGGTACATTTCCGTTTCTGTGACACCTGCGGTATTTACCAAGCATTGATGACTAGATGAGCCTAAAAGAAAATTGATTGTTAAAAAAAAACTCAAAATCTGAAAATTGTTGCTGCATTCTTGTACAATCCTACTTTTGACTTATTGTGTGATAAGGAAAATTAGTCATTTGAGTGTAGAAAATGCATTGTGATTTGTCTATGATGTGAAGATAAATCACTCTCTCTTTTTTTTTTTTTTTTTGCCATTTCTACTTTAGAATCACCTCGGTTGTCCACCGCCTCTGTTGGCAGTAATGACCGGGCCTCCACTGCTACGCTGTCTGATTGTTCTGACTTCACAGAAGTCCAGAGGCCCGTAAGCTTGGTCTCCACCATCTCATCCGGGTCTGGTTCTTCTCGTGAAGACGTTCTCCTGTCAGGTATCCCATCTGCTGGTGTGCCTATTGAGGACAACGTGGATCTGGAATTAACGGCTGCTGCTGATCCGGATAAGACTCAGGGCACTAGTCTTACCCAAACAACCACCCTTTTCCTCCAGCAAAATAGCAGCAACACCGTTAACAACAACAACACCTCCTCCGTTTCCAACAGTTTCTCTCCATTTGCTGCCAGCACCATGGCACCCAACCCTGAGCTCACCTACCTGGACCGTGTGGTCATGGAGATCATTGAGACAGAGCGGATGTATGTGAGAGATCTGCGGAGTATCGTAGAGGTCAGCATTAGTCTTAACCTTTCTAAACAAATGGTTATATTCAACTGTCAAACAAAAAAAATGTGAATTTTTATACAGTTAATTACAATATATGCTAGGGATATAACGGTACACAAAAATGATGGTCCGGTACCTTGGTTTTAAAGTTTTGATTCCTTAAGATGTAAGTTATCTGACAGGCTGCAATTTTTGTAAATATTAATTCGATCACTCCCATTTTTTATTTTCCTAGTTAATCTCATTTAGTTGAATATTTCTAAACAGCTTTATCATTTTCACCGCTTGCTCTACTCAAGCATTTGCTCGGCTCCCATAGTGACATTATTGGTAATGCCTGCTCACCTCCGCTTGCTCTGTCAGTGGACATGTATATTACTGCTGCCTTGATCTGCATTGCAGCTTGTAATCATGCAAATTGTTTGATCTGATGAATAGTGCACCTTAGTTCTCACTAATTATTAGTATTTCTAGCTCCTGATTTAATAAAACCGACTGTGTGATTATATGGAAGGATTTTCTCACAATGTAGACAAGTATGTAGATGCAAGAGTCAAGTCAAGTCACTGTTATTTATATAGCGCTTTTTACAATCCAGATTGTCTCAAAGCAGCTTTACAGTATTAAAAAAAAAGGGAAAAAGTGTGCTGCTCTCCTCTGACCAGACGAGACCAGTAGTTTAATTCTAGGTTGCAACAAAGTCAGATTGTGTAGAGGACTCATCTGAGCCTTCTTGTAAATGAAATACTGTGTATACACTCTTTTTCTGTTGCTCATAAGCTAGTGTTTAACACATGCCGTAAATTGCTGACACCTGTGTTGTATTGATGGCCGTTTTGGGCTGTTTTTTGTGTCTCGATGTTTTTCAGTGTCTCACATTATTAGTGCTGGGTTAAGTTTTAAACTGTAAATTAAAAAAATACACACATGCTTTGAGACCCTGCTTTTAGTTCCATTCAGTTTCATCTATTCTTAAATGAAAGAACACATCTTGTGTGAATGGCTCCTTTTTAGCAGGTTATGGGTCAGGAGGCTTGATGAAATGCTTTCTTTCTTTTTTTTTCTTCTCTTTTTTTTTTTTCTTTTTTTTTTCTTATAAGAGTGAGTTCGGGAATGGTTCACCCAAAAATATAATATCATAATTTACTCAGCCTCATGTCATTCCAAATGCACAAATGAAGTTAGTTTTTTAATATTCTTCCATATTTTTGTCCATTCATTAAATGAAGTTACAATCATAAGTTTGGGAGGAGCCTAACGGCTGATTGATACTTCTGCGTCAAACCTACGCCGTAGCTACATAGTATGCTGTGTGTAGCACGTGTAGTCCATGACGTAGCCTGAAATGCACATCTCCAAAAATGTAAAAACATATCAGTTCTACACAGACTGCAAGAACTGTGATTTGTGTGCTAAAACCCCTACTTAAGGGTAAAAAAATACATTATCTGCGACAGCGTCACATTTCCTTGTATGCATTTCGGCTTGCAACATAACTACAGTGAAAACAAAGATATACGAACAACTCAAGCTGCAACTAAAGTCGCTGTCTATTTGCCGCCAACACTGCTGATATTTCCCTGACAGTCTACACAACAAGCTGCTTCTTCTTCGGCTTTTGCTTTGATACTGTGGGTTACACCAGCAACATTCCTGTGGACACTGCCTACTAGTGGTATGCATGTGTAAATGTCAACGCAGACAACTGCACAGAAGTATAAATGAAAACTGACGTGTAGCCTACGACGTAGAGGCTGAAGTCGGAGCTCAAGCTGCAGCTTCAGGTTCGAGCCTCCTTCAAGGACAGCAAGCCAAGTTCGTTTACCATTAACTATTAAAACTGAATGGGCAGGCAAGCTCATGAAAGGTCCACACAACACAACCAAAACTTTCACGCATCAAAAGAATGAAAAGACATAGTAAACACGGAAGCTCAACCATGTTTGCTTCACATGTGAGAGCTAACTTAATTGGTTCTCATGTGTCAAGCAAGCACTATTGAGTGTCTGTGTTTACCATATTTGATGAGCTTTATTTATGTGTGTTAAACAATGTTTATACATAAAAGCCTAAAATAAATCTGTTCCTTAATATAAAGCGATCATATCTTTTCCTAAAGCTTGGATTAAACTGCTTTATTCATATGGATTAGTTTTACAATGTGATTTTGTACTTTTCAATGCATGAAAGTTTTAATAGCTTGGACTTTCAATAAATAGACAAAAATAGAAAGAATATCTTCATATGTGGGTGAGTAAATTATGACAGAATTTTTTATATTTGTGTGAACCATTTCTTTAAATTACTTTGTGTTAAGCCTTTGGAAATTATTCCATGGAAATCTTGACATGATGAATTTCTACACTTCATGAAATAAAGCCCAACTCAGAGTTGAAAAAGCTGTTTGTGCTCCTAGCGTAGTCAGTCCTAGTAATGGATTCGCAGCAGGGAATGTTGTGGTATAGTGAACACTGTTCAAAAAGTGAAAAGTCACAGATTACTGGAGCTTCTTTAAAATTTAAGAAAAGCTCAAGACATTGAATCTTATTGCATGTGAAAAAATATCAAGTAGACTCAGTAGAGTTGATTACAAACATTAATCGGCAAGCTGTGCTTTATCTACTAAATTGTGAACGTAGGTGACGAGTGAATTCTCATTTATTGTAAATGTAAACATCATTTTGGGTGATATGGTTTATTTCACAGACCTGCTGCTGAATCAAAAACAAGGGTCTTTTCAGTACAGACAGAAACTGTTCTCTAGATCTGTTAATCCAGGTACTAGACAGAAACACCATCAAACATTAAACTATTTCGCTAGCGTCCACCAGGCTTAGCCACATAAGTAGATTCTCTTAAAAGTCTTGTCCTCCAAAAGCATGTCAGTAAATCTGAATGCTCAAAATGACTGACAGGAAGACACCTGACACATCACTGATTTTTAAGTAGTCAACACCCCCTTCATTTAGGGGATTACTTCCCATGGCAACAAATGGCTGTTGCACAGAAGAATACGTCAGTAACCTACATTTGAATTGGTACGTATCTGGAAGTATACGGACCCATGGTATTTCTGTGTCGGGTCAGTAATACTCACAGATTTGTCCGAAATTCTGCAGTGTGTACAGGAGTTTACTGGTCCGTACACAGCTCTTTTCATGCAGTGTTAAGTAGGGGCAAAACAGGCTACTAAAAAAAACAAAAAAAAAACAAATAAATAACAGAAGTGAAAAAATAAAAATTTAACAATAGGAATGTTTCAATGGCAAATTTTAGCTGTACAATGAAATGTGGTTATAAATTAGTGTTATACAAATCAAAGCAGTAAATAATACAGTCAACAACATAGTCTTAAGTGGAAACCACACTATCTGTAAAGCACTGAATATTAGTTATGCCCAGAGCATCTTAATGTAACTGCATGAGTTTAGTTTACTCTATTCAGTCTAGCAATTTAGTTTAACTCTATCCAGTCTTAGGGTGACCATACGGGCCGTTATTACGGGACGCAACCTTGCCAGGATTTCTATATTGTCTAAAATATCCAGGTTTTGGCTGTTTGCGCTGTGCAGATCGATCGTTGTATGACATTATTTCACGAGAGCTATAGAGAGCAGAGCAGACGGCTCCTTATGCTTTCAAATCGCTCTTGCGGTACATTGGTGTCATACAATGATTGGTGCGCAGCTTCAAGTCAAACGAACGAACAGGCACGTGTGCACGTATTTGCATTGCATCATTCTCACCTTCTCGTGTGCCACGATTGGTCGATTATGTGCAGTACCTGCATGTTATTGGTCAAACTACTTTGGATGTTTTAGGCAATTTTAAAAACCCTGGCAAGGGTGCGTCCCATAAAAATGGCACATATGGCCACCCTATCCAGTCTAGTTTATTCAGTGTAAACCAAAGTGACTGATTTGAATTTCACCAATTAGTTATTTACTTAAAGGCTGCATGAAATGGAAATTCACCTATTTTCTAAATGTTGTTGATCTTGTTGTGAATGATCCATCCAAGAATATGTTTTCACCATAACTTTTAATTAAAAATAGCATAACTTGATCTTCCTGAAACAACTTCTCTCTGGTGACAGACATCAGACTTCCCTAATCATTTAGTCTGCTAAAACCATGGCCCCTTTCTTACAATCTACTGCATGTTTGCATTTAGATCCACCTCTATCCAATCAGCAACTGATGGATAGAACCAAGTCCCTACGCTACACAATACAGAAATAAAGATCTGCTGATACTTCTGTTACATCTCAACTTAAGCTGATTACTACATTAGGAGGTCAGTTCAGTGCACTGCAATCATGGAGGGTGTGTAGATAAACCTATCAGATTGGTCATATCACGACTCATACATTGTTTCATTCTACTGCTACTGTATTCACTATTGAATACATGTTTTTCATTACATGTTGAATGCTTCTGAAGTGTAGGTACTGCATATTATGACTTCTTAGCAGTGAGACATCCAGTGCCTGGGATTATCACGTTATGTAACATCAGGTTTGACAATTGGATTGTGCCGATTGAGTCCTCCAAGTACAACACAATGTCACACAGCTTGAAGTGAGATTACAAACGGTCATAAGGTGTAAAAAAAATACATTTTAAAATTACAGTTTGCATTTAAAGTTGCATTTAAAAGAACCCGAAAAACGTGCATCACAATTTCATTATTTATTGAAAAGACTGTGCACTTTGTCAGATAATTGTCATTTGTTTGAGAAAATTAATGGATGATTACATAATACAGCCCTGAGATCACACAGTCCTGAAGAGTTTGTCCACATTTGGATTCTTGGATTTATTTGCAGTTGGGGCTGCGCGATTATGACAAAAATCAGAACTGTTGATTATTTCTATTGATATTGTAATAAATATTTTAGATTAATTGAATTTATATTAAAATACTTATTTTGTGTGTGTACATCTGTAAATAAAGACTAAATGGTGGAACTAACATGACCGAAATTAGAAGCATTAAAAACAAAACTGCTATTCAGAGTTTGAATGAATTGTGCACAGAAATTGAGCAAAGCATCAAAATTACAATGCACCATAATTTTTTAATCACTTAAAGCTGAAGACTGAAGACTACATAGATACATGCATTGTTACTTGCTGTTATTTGTGTAAATTGCATAGGTGTTCCACAACAGTACAATGCAGTGTCTGTGCAGCATAGCTTTCTTTTAAGGCCTTTGAACTCTAGTTTGCCATAGGCCATGTGAAACTTGTGAGGTTTCACTTGCTTCATGCAGTTGGTAGCAGTCAAACTTCTCTTTCCTCTTAACAATGAAGTCTTTCAGTATCTGTTTGACAATGTGTTGAGAGTAATTGAGAGTTGTGGTGCTGGTGTCTTGAACTGGAACAGTTTGCAGACAGGAAGACAGATTGCATTTCTATGCCTTCTCAGTTTAGTCGCTGGTTTTCTTTAAAGCTAACAGCATTTGTTTGTTTGTCTTTACTTGAGCAGTGTTTATTTTAAATGAAGTGTTTTTATTTTCAATATCAAACGTTTTCCACTATCTCAATTTAGTATGCAAAGAAAGTAAGCTAGAAGTAAACTACAGTATAAATAAGCCATTTGTAGATTGATCTTCCCATCATCATAAAGTGTAAGCCTGTTGACAGGTTGATACCAGTCCAAATGCCCTGTACCCGAGCCACATCTGAACCAGATTTGAAATATGGACCAAGTTTGGCCCTGGACACTAGGCATCTAAACACTGAGGGTATATATATATATATATATATATATATATATATATATATATTTAAATAGTGCTGATGTCTGATCAGAGCTCAAAATAAATTGTTTTAGTGGTAAACTGAGGTGGGTTATAAATATGTAACTGCTTTCATCTCCCATGTGGCATTTGTGAATGGAACTTAAGACAGATGATACCTTTCTTTATGCAGTACTGAAAGTAGTGACATAACATGAAAAATTCTCTTGATTGTTTAGAACCAATATTCAAATCAGATTGAGATTTGTTTACACAGTCATTGAGGTGGCTTTTGCAAGTTTGCAAATTTTAAGTAGATTTGAGTTTTCATTCATTGGCTCTGAATCTCAAGATGCATACCTAGTTTCAACATTACTTATTCTTCAGACATTCTGCTTTAAATACAATAAGTATCAGCTGTATACAAAGTGCCCAACATTTGCTTTTCAGCTTCTAAAATAGGGAATATTCAACAATCTGAAAATGGAACCTCATTGAGGTCCCCGTGTCTCTGGGATTGAACAATGTAGGGCCTTGAAAATGAAGATTCCAAAAGAAAAGTTTATTAAGAACTAGAATATAAAATCATATTGTGATATCTTTAATATTTCTTGAGTTGTAGGCATGCAAACTTTGGGAAAAGAATAGTTATGTCACTCAGGTATGTTCAATGCAGTTGTTTTGACAGAATTAAACGAGATACATCTCTAGTTTCAACATTTTGAAACATTCCTCTTTAAAAGAAAAAAGTATCATATTTTTGCAAATTGACCCACTTATTGATTTACAGGCCTGCAAACATTGGAGAAAAAAACTGAAAAGTGCTGTTTCCCCATTTTTGAATGGTCACCATTGGCACATAATGCAACAAAGATTGCTAAAGTCAACAGATTTTACTAACAGACCTTCCAATCTCTGTGTAAAAATAATATTTATGATGCTGCCATCTTTCTGAAATCATTTTTACCCCCTTGTAATTTGGCTCTGAATCTCAGGTCAAAATTGCCATTTTAGCCCTATCTACAAAATAGTGGATTACTCAGTAAATATTCATATATGGCATTTAATATTTTGGCTTTCATTACTATACATATTTTCCTTTCTTCAGAAAAAAATATATTAGCAAAATCAAAAAGTTGAACCGGGGACCTCTGGTTGAGTTGACACGGAATGACCTTATAGAGTAAATTTATAAAAAATATTTAGAAAATATGGATTTTGGTTTGGTTCTTTTGTGCTGTTTCAGTTTAAAAGACATCATTTCAGTCATTGCCTGTTAAAAATGCAAATATTGGCTGATTAATATGCTTACCAATATTGTGTGCAACTTTTGTGATCATTTTTTTTTTTAATTCTTTAAAAATCTGCAGTTTCATGCAAGTCAAAAGTATTCTTAAGTATTGAAGATTGATTTTCTCTTTGCAGGACTACCTTGCTCACATTATAGATACAGGAGATCTTCCCATCAAGCCAGAACAGGTGTGTGCTCTGTTTGGAAACATAGAGGACATTTATGAGTTTAACAGGTAAGAAATCATTCATTATTAGCTTGTTTTTGCAGCCCAACAAAACTAAAACCAGCACCAGTCATTTATTGATGCATGTACAGACACTGGAATGCATAGGTTTTCTATACAAAGAACAGTCTTAAAAATTTAATTTCTTATTTAATAACAATGGTGACTAATGGCTGAAAGGTAGCTGTAACAATTTTATTAGAGCCCACGGCAAAGGATGATTTTTTACCGTTTTGCAGTTGTCACCTAAATGCTGATGAGTAAATGAATTAAATAAAAAAGTAAATTAACAGAATAAGAATGATGACTAGCTGTTCCTGACAGGTATTTATTGATGAATGAAATCCACACAAAATGTTCATGTCTTTGGTCTACTAAAAGATTGACTCACCAACTCCCTAATTTGGGTGGGTGGAATGACTGAAATCTTATATCACAGTAAAAGCAATTTTTCACAGTAATGGTACATTCACAAGGGGCATCCGCATCAATGCCTCTCATTTACTTTGAATGGAGAGATGTCAAGCATGTCAGGCATTCACTGGCGTTGTTTGCAGCAGAAGTTGAAAACTTTTCAACTTTTCAAGTGCCAATGCAAGCGTCAGCCAGTCAGATCACCTTGTGAAAATACCCTGGTGCTAGCCAATCACGTTCATGCAACACCAGAAAACTAATGTGATTGGCTGTTGTCACACTGATGGTTGCGTCAGCACCAAGCACGCCCTCCGACGCACCGTGTTAATGTACCATAAAAGGCATTTTGGGAGTTTTTACTGATTTTATTTGCATTACAAAAACAGGGCTTGCTGAGAGTTGAACAATTTTGGAAAACAAATTGTAATTTCACTTATAAAAATCAGAATTGCTATTTATAATTTTATAATATTTCTTTTTCCTTTTTTTTTTTTTTTTTTTTTTTTTTTTTTTAATTTTCTTTAAAGACATTTAGGTTTGCTATGACTGTGTATAAAAGCTGCACAAAAAGAGCATGTTACAATTAATTTGTCTTTTTTTTCTCATTTCTTTCTCCACTTCAGTTGTATAAAGCCACACTTAAACTGTTGTTTTTATGGAATCTATTCAATATGACTATAAAACAACAACAATAGTGTATTATTACCAAACTCCATCTCAGTGAGTCCAGAGTAAAAACGTGTTTTGCCAGAGAACCAGTGAGAACAGGGGAAACCTTCAGCATGTCATATAAGTGACCAAATCTCACTGCGCTTACCTAGATGGAGTTCATGTGAAGCACCATTTACTGGGAACCAAGCTGAGACACTGCTAATGAGACCATGAAAACACAACATACTCAACAAACACCTTCATACTCAAAATATTGCCATGTACAAAGAGTCCTTTTTGTTCAAACACACTCCCTGCTTTAATATGATATGAAAGAGAAAAGGAGAAGAGAGAAACTACTAAACTTTCCTAATAAGCTTATCTGTCTTAACAGTATGTTAAGAATTTATAAATTCTCTCATGTAATTTTTCATGAATCTTTTTCATATTTGACTTTACATTTGCATATAAATTTGTTAGATGCTTTAATTCTAAGTGACTTGCAGTCCACTCATTTAGCCAGTATGTCTGTTTCCTGAAAATCAAACACATTACCTTGCCGTGTTTAGTGCCATGCTGTACCTGAGCTAAAGGGAGACTAAAACATTAAAGACTCAATGAAATGGCTTTAGAGGTGCACTTTTCTTTTTTGTGTGTTTTGGTACTTTACAGTTACATAAACTGATTTGTTAGGCAGAGGGACATTCACATTCTAAAGAACGTTTGTGTGGACAAAAATCTACTTATACCTGTTAATGTTAGATAATCAGTAGCATATAGGTATCTTAAAGCTGTGACCCAAATTAGAGCTTTTAACAGTTTTTTTTCTCATGCTGTTCCTTAAAGGCTTTATGGAGCCTTGAACAAACAGGGTTCTTCACTTTTCCCAATCTAACCAATCGTCAATATATTGTTTTTGAACATTGTCTGCTCACCTGTTGTCAGGTGTTGGTCTTACTGCAGAGAGGTACTTTTCTCCTCAATACCATACAGTAAGTGAGTGAATAATTGCCATATTTCTGTTTGTGGTATGTCACAAATGCATGACACAGAAAGTGTAGACCTCTGTATGCTGTGGTGTTTGCTGTGGTCAGCTAAGCCCTGAGTTTTGCTTTAAAATCCATTTAAACATGGATTGAACTACACTTAATGGACAGGAGACTCAGACTTCTTTTAACAAGTGGCAAAGCAAAAGCTGTCAGAAATGAAAGATGATACGGTGAATCAAACAATCAAGTATTCATACTTTTAAAAATATTGCAATCCAATTATTTGTTGTTTGCAATTTCAAATCAGTAAAAAAATTCAATTTTAGTTTAAAGGGATAGTGATTATTATTTGTGACCCTGGACCACAAGACCAGTCTTAAGTGTCAATTTTTCCAATTTGAGATTTATGCATCATCTGAAAGCTGAATAAATAAGCTTTCCATTGATGTATGGTTTGTTAGGATCGGACAATATTTGGCTGAGATACAACTATTTGAAAATCTGGAATCTGAGGGTGCAAAAAAATCTAAATATTGAGAAAATCGCCTTTAAAATTGTCCAAATGAAGTTCTTAGCAATGCATATTACTAATCAAAAATGAAGTTTTGATACATTTATGGTAAGAAATTTACAAAATATCTTCATGGAACATGATCTTTACTTAATATCCTAATGATTTTTGGCATAAAAAAAAATTAGATAATTTTGACCCATACAGTGAATTTTTGGCTATTGCTACAAATATACCCCAGCGACTTTTTGTGGTCCAGGGTCACATTTATGATGTAATCATTTGCTATGCAATAGTGTATTTTTTTCATGTTCATTTTTAAGAGGAATAAGCCGCTTGCTGCTGTTCATTAAAGTGATTTTATTTTAATACAATAAAAGAGATTTAAGGTGCTCCATCAAGGCATTGCTTTATTAATCACACCCATGGACATATAAAGAGTGGTAAGAGACGTTCATTTTATTCCACTGACCACAGGTAGAGAAGGATGACAGACTTGCAAACTGCATGTGCTGTTAATTGTGTATCACAAGGCCTTTTGCAAGCTTAACGCTATCATGGCCTTAATGGGGCTGTTTTTCTTTACAGAAGAGCATGTGGTGTTTTAGTAATCATTAGTTACAGTAAATGTTTTGTGGTCTTTAAACATGCTTTCTATTTTCTTTTAGTGAGCTCCTTCAATCACTGGACATGTGTGACAATGATCCTGTGGCCATTGCCAGATGCTTTGTGATCAAGGTGGAGTTCAAGCAGACCCAGTGCCTTTCAAGGCTTTAGAACTGATCATATTTGAATAATACGTTTATGAAACTAAACAGGAAATATATCTGTAATGATGAGTGTTTATGTTTATTCATTAAATTCTTTAATATCTTTACTTGAAAACAACTTCAAAATACTGAAGCTCCAGAAAAACAGGCCTCTAATTACAGCGTATGATGATTTCCAAATTGAATTATGTTAATGAGGCTCATTGCAGCTGAATATTTGTATTGTGATGCACATGTGATGTGATTGTGTGTTGTTGAGAAAAACTTTACTGACCTTGGTTTTCCTCTCTGTTTTTAGTGTGAATATTTTGACATCTACACGCAATATTGCACCAACTACCCAAAGTAAGTCGCACTGAATGCCCAAAGCGACACACATTATGTTGAAGAGCCTCTGGCTAGATGGTCAGGTTGATGTGATTTTCCTGCACCAAAGAAAAGCACCTTTGGTTTCTGACAGAATTTGTGAGATTTACACTTTAATGCAAATAATATTCATTAAACGTCATTAAAGTGTTTTTCAATTCACTAACTAATATTAATGCAGTGGTTGGTCAAATAATTCATGACCAATAAGGTTTTTAATACCTGAACAAGCACACAAATTCAGGGTCAATACCAGACATTACCGAACCAATGTGTGGGGACATTACATAGAATTATTTTGCCATAACAGCAGTAGTTACAAAACAATCTACAGACAAAACACACAGTAAAATCAAGCACAGACATAAAATCATTATGCAGTTTAAAAACAATCAAGTGTTATGTGTATTATGTGATATGTGTACAGTTTTAGATGGATGAAGATGTAGATGTTATCGTTACTACAGTAGTCACTAGTGTCTCTGCACATGAGTAATAGGTCTTACTGTAGGTGCTACTTCTGTTTGGAGCATTATGTATTTCCTTTGTAAACTTTGATGATTAATGAATTGTCAGAGTTACTCTTATCAGTTTGTATAGTGAGATATTTGTTAGTGTGGTGTGCTGTGTTTTGACTGTTCATACTCTCTCCATAGCTCTGTGGCTGCTCTAACAGACTGCATGAGAAACAAAACTCTTGCCAAGTTCTTCAGGGAGAGGCAAGCTGCTTTAAAGCGATCCCTGCCTCTGGGATCTTACCTTCTCAAGCCTGTCCAGAGGATCCTCAAATATCATCTTTTACTACAGGTTTGACAACCACTCCCAGAATAATACTTTAGAGCATTGGTCTCAAACTCAATTCCTGGAGGGCCACAGCTCTGCACAGTTTCGCTCCAACCTTAATCAAACACACCTGATTCAGCTAGTCAAGGTCTTCAGGATTACTAGAAACTTCCAAGCAGGTGTGATTTGGGGCTGGTTGGAGCTAAACTCTGCAGAGATGTGGCCCTCCAGGAATTGAGTTTGAGACCACTGCTTTAGAGAGTAGTAAAGGCTTCAAATCACCTACCGTGAGCAATGCTTCTATTATCATGCATGATCATTTTTGTTGGACTATTATAGTTTTTTGCATTTGGAAATTGTTTTTTTTCTTTCTCATTCTTGTATACATTCTTGTGCATTTGCAAGATATTTATTGAAAGAGTTAAGGGGAAAAGACCTATATCATGGGTTCTCGAGCAAAACAGATCACAGGTCTGTGTTACTAGGATAAAAATACTAAATGCACATTATTCAAATGTAAAATAACCATAAGAATGTGCATTTGTATAATTGTGGATAGCAATGTTTTTAAAATCTTTTTAAAAGGGAAAATCATTGTCAACCTTGTTTGTTGTTGACATCACAGGCTGTGCATTAGTCAAACTACAGCAGTGATTCTAGTGGGGCCCACTAGGGGGCTTCAGTAAACTTCCAATTGGTTTCAGTATGACTTAAAATTATGTAAAATGAGACAAAACAACCATTAAAATTAAAAAGCTAAAATAATAAAAATCAAGATATTCCTTATTTCTTTACCCCCCTCAACAACTGTTTTTAATTGAAGAACCAGGATTCCCAAAGACTTGGAAAATCTGGATATATGAGGAAATCCCCTTAGTCTTTGTCCAGTAAATGACAAACAATTGGAAAATGTTTGGGGCCTTCAAATATTGTTGTGGACAACGGGGGGCCTTGGAGTCAAAACGTTGAGAACCACTGCTCTACACTATTTTGCTGGAACTTCATTGGTCACTTGGTAATAGAGTATGATACTTGGGAAGAAATCATATTTCTGCTAATGCATTTACAATTTTTTTTAATTCAGCCTGTAATGTAAATAATTGTGAATATTGTTGGGCCTACAGTTTAAGGTAATGTTAAAAGAATATCATGATTGATTTCATGATTGATATTTTTGTTGCTTTTATGCAATAAAAAATTGTGGATTTATTTGGATGTTCTTTATATTGTAGGAGATTGCCAAGCACTTTGATCGAGAGGAGGAGGGTTATGAGGTGGTGGAGGAGGCCATATACACTATGACTGGTGTTGCGTGGTATATAAACGACATGAAGAGAAAACATGAACATGCAGTCCGTCTTCAGGTGAGCTCGCAAACACACAAAGAAGTCGTGTTATGAGCATGTTTCACTGTTCTTGTTTATGTGCTCACAATGTTTAGTGAAGATATTAACCAATTTAGGATCTCTGTACCTCCATAATCTATCTCAGGAGGTCCAGTCTCTGCTCATAAACTGGAAGGGACCTGATCTGACTACATATGGAGAATTGGTTCTCGAGGGCACCTTTCGTGTCCATCGTGCCAAGAATGAACGTACGCTCTTTCTCTTTGACCGCATGCTCCTTATTACCAAACGCAGAGGAGAACATTACGTCTATAAGACCCACATCTCGGTATGACTTTATCTATTTTCAGAGAGAAGTACTTTGTTTTTCATTCATTTATTGTCTAAACAGTCAGCACTAAAATTCATAACCTCTTATGAATTTTAAGAGGTGAATAAGAGATAATGCCTCTTGTTTGGTGAAGCTGCCATTGTTTTCTCTCTTGTTTCTCTTTATTTACTGCAGTGCTCAACGCTCATGTTGATCGAGAGTGCCAAGGATTCTCTGTGCTTCAGTGTCACTCATTACAAGCATCCCAAACAACCTCATTCTGTCCAGGTGTGTCTTCAGTGATTAGCACCTTTACATAAATACAAATATTTTGTTCATAAAGAAATAGTTCCACAAAAAACTTTGTCATTATTTTCTCATTGCTGTGTAACACGCATTCCATTTCTACAAAAAAAGTGGAAATCTTTAAAAGACCCCTGTGGTGAAAATCAAGTTTTTAACATTGTTTAACATTTTTACATTGTTTACATCTGGTTTTTTAAATATGCTTACAGACAAACCATGTGCAAATTCATTAGTTAACATCATTCCAGCAACATCATTGTATGAAAGATAGTCTTAAAAATGTGGTTTGAAACCACCCATTTCCTACTGTTAAACATGTAACCAATCGCGTCAACTTGTGAAGCTTTTCATATAATTAGCAAAGCATTTCTACCTAAGGATGTTGATAATTAGGAGGTAGCTATCTGAGATCCCGAACGGGAACATGGTTTGTGTAGGTCCTGTCCTGTCCTTACTGGTGTCCCACAGGGCTCAGTTCTTTGTCCCTTGTTTTTTACCATTTATATTAACCCACTTGGCCAGCTTTTAAGCTCTCTTGACCTTAACTGTCATTTTTATGCTGATGACATATTTATATACTTATATACAGATTTATATACATTCAAAAACAAGGTCAATTTGTGGATGTTTCTCATCTTTTCATATGGATATGGATGCCTAATAATTTTCTGTTAAAATGCTTTTTGGCTCTCCCCATCAGCTGCGTAATGCTGGCTCTATAGCTTTGTCAGTTGATGGTGTTGCCTTTGAGTTACAAAGAAAACAAAAAAAAATCTTGGAGTCCTCTTTGATGCCAGCCTGTCATTTAAGCTTTTGTAAACTGTTAAGACCTCCTTCTTTCATTTTAGAAATAATGCACATTATTGCCTATGCTGTCCTTTTCTGTTGTTGAAAGGTTGATTAACTTTTGTTTTCTTGCGCACTGACTACTGTTGTTATCCTTGTTGGTGTGTCTAAATCCTCTCTTATTAAACTACAATATTTGTAAAAAACAAAACAAAACAAAACAAAAAAAACTCAGCAGCTAGAATCCCATCAGGGGCCATGGTTGGTGACCATATAACCCCTATTTTTTCATTGGCTTCCTTTCAGGTATAGATTACAATATCCTTATGCTGACGTACAAGGCTTTGCATGATATGGCTCGACAATATTTGGCCAAACTTCTAACGCCTTGCACACCAAGTCGCAACTTGAGATTCTGTCACTGTGGCTTTTTAGTTTTTCCTATAACACAATTTTGCTCGAGGGATGATAGGGCTTTTTCATCCTATGCTCCAAAACTGTGGAATTCTCACCCGGCTGATATTAGGAATGCAAATTCATTAGGCATTTTTAAATCTCATCTTAAACCATTTTATTTTAGAATAGCTTTATTTTTTATAAATTTTTGTTGTTTGTTATATTTAAAGTGTAATGTTTTACATTGTTGTGCAAAGCACTTTGACAAAGTTATTTTTAAAATTGCTGTATGAAATAAAGTTATTATTATTATTACCATTCTGATATAGACAACCCTGTATTATTCACTCTTCTTCTTAGGAATTAATTAATTTATTCAACAGATTAATCCAATATTGCAACTTCACGTAGCATTTACTACTTCAGTTAACCCAGTAAAAATGGAGCAGGTAGTCTGAGCTGGTGTGATTAAATTAATGTGCATATTCATGGCTCCACATATACTAAATGAGTTAAGGGTATAGTGTTTTATTTAAGCCATTTTAAGGCATGAATAAATTATTTATACTGCAAAAACATTAAATGTCATTTTGATTATCAAAGATGAGTTTTAAGGAATAAAATTAGTGACTGCAGGGGGACTTTAAAGAATCTTTATGCAGCTCTTGCCCTAAAATGACTCTTCAAAGGTATCTGTCATATATCAAATGTCCACCGTCACTGCAGCTCTTAAATCAATGATAAAACATTGTAATGTTTGGTTTAAAGACATTTCAGATCCAGTGATATTTGTTGCTGTTGACATTCAACATGAATTATTGATGCCATATTTGATTGGGGTGCAAAAAATAATTTTGCTGTTCGTAAAACAAAGTTATCCTATGGCTTTAGAAGACTTAAAATAACCACACATATTGTGTTGGATGGACTACTGTCATGTTGTTCTTGTTGGATTTTGAAAGCTCATGCTCTGTGTGAAAATTCCTTAAAATGGAGTTCCTCCTTGTATGTTTCACAGAAAAAAAAAGCATATGGGTTTGAGTAAATAATAATAAAAATATATTATTTTCTTAATGTTTTTATGTTTATACAACTCCTGAAATGCAGTATCTTATTTTCAATAGGCTAGGACGGTGGAGGAAAAAAAATTATGGGCTCATCATATTAAACGGCTCATTCTAGAGAACCATCAGGCTGTGATTCCACAAAAGGTATGCAATGAATTAAAAAAAAACATTACTAGGTTTTGTCTTTTTAAATATCTAAAATTAATTTGGACAAATAATTATTTTGTTTTTCTCTTTTAGGCAAAGGAAGCAATCTTGGAGATGGATTCTATTTGTAAATATTTCTAACCACTCATGAACATAATTTCATACCATTATTCTTTTTTTTTTTTTTTTTTAACTTATGAAAAATGTCATGGGCCTGTTTTGACTGACAACTTTTTTTTTTTTCAGACAAAAAGTATAGGTACAGCCCTGAGAGGCTCAAAAAGTCTGTGTCATGCCAGTCAGAGGAGTTTTCTAACTCTAGACAAGGCCGGAGACAGTCAGGTAGGTTCCCAATCTCAGTCTTTCTCTTAACTTATCTTTTTTAATTGACACTTTCCAATTTTACAAATATGGTCTACTACTTAATCTTCCTACAGAACCATCTAAAGAGATCCTAAAGAACACTGAAGGTAAATCTCCATGTGTCCATTCTGTTTTAACTTTAAGTAAAGATGTTGTCCTATATTTAAATAAAAAGTTCATAAGTGTTAGCTGCTGTGTAATAATGGCACAGTGGGATCAGACTCTAGTGAAAATGTGTCTATTTTTCATTTTCTTGTGTAATAAGACATTTAAATTGTGTTATTAACTTTAATTTAAGGAGAATGTTTAACTGAAAAAATTAACCTAAAAAATCTGAGTGTCTCTTTTTGCTTTGTCTCTCTTTTTCTTTATTGAATGTGGCACTCAAGTGACTCAAAAATTACAAAAAAATTCAATCCTGAAAATTCATGTTATCTAGCATTATTTGACAATGTTCCAAGCATATTGGGCTTAAGTGAAAGCCAGAAATTCTACAAAGTATGGCTAATGTCACAAATGTGCTTACACTCTAAAAAATGCTGGGTTGGACAAACTCAGCGATTGGGTTGTTTTCAACCAACAGTTGGGTTAAATGTTTAACCCAACCTTCTGCCAGTAACCCAACCGCTGGGTCAAAACAACCCAATCGCTGGGTTTGTCCATATTTTACCCAGCGTTGGGTTGTATTTAACGCAGCATTTTTTAGAGTATACATTTTGGTATTTGAAAAGGAAAGAAGTAATATAATGTTCCTGCCCAGATAGCAACACATTGTCGGCACAGATCCGGCCCACATCTGGCACATGTGGAATGATGATCTGGCCCACATGTAGCGTGGAATGATGGCACTTGGGTGGACCGCTTCTGTTTGCCAGATCTGGGCCACAAGGAGGCCATAGCAATGCTACGTGTCAGCCAAGAGCAAAGAAATAAACCACACTGGACCTTATCTGAGCCACAAATTTTCATATAGTATTTATAGAGTCCTCTCAACTTGTCTAAGCTTGTTAACAAGCAAAATCACTGAAGAAAAAAGAGAACAGAAAAAAAAGAGACACAGAAACTCAAGAACTACAACTGACTTCAATTAATGGAAGCACCAGTCACCATTATGGTGACTTCAAATGAAACAAACATTAGATTTAAACCCCTGTTAATTCTCAATAAGAACTTCTGTAGATCTCTAACAGAAATAAAGTCAGTCTGGTTAGTAATGAGTGAAGCTGGTGATGCTGTTTGTGGAGTTGTTTAATCCTCCTCTGTTGAGATCTTCTGAGATTTAATGTATTTTATCTTCAGCTGAAATCATCTAAGGCTGTGGCTTAAGCCAGTTGTAGTTCTTTAGTTTCTGTTTGTCTCTTTTTTCGGTTCTCTTCTTTCCTTCAGTGATTTTGCTTGTTAACAAGCTTAGACTAGCTGAGAGGCCTCTATAAATACTATATGAAGATTTGTGGCTGAGATAAGGTTCAGTGGGATTTATTTCTTTGCTCTTGGCTGACATGTGGCATTGCTGAGGACATGTGGCATTGCTGTGGCATTGCAAACAGGACCGGTCCGCACAAGTGCCATCATTCCACGCTACATGTGGGCCAGATCATCGTTCCACATGTGCCAGATGTGGGCCAGATCTGCACCAACAATATGTTGCTATCTGGGTGGACCCTACTTTATACCATTTGTATTTCACATTTCACTGAAATTGTTTGGAACAAAATTCTAAACACTGTTGATAAAAATGCCTTCAAATTTACTACTACTCTCTTTCTTTTATCTGGCTGATGTCTGGGTGAATTCTTCAGTAATACTAAAGGTAAGAAGCCGTTAAATCAAACAAAGGAATATTTAGGATTCAGTTAGATGTGGTTATACAAAACCACAAAGACAGTATATAAAAAAAAACACAAAGAATGCTAGAAATCACACAAGCAGATGCGTACAAATTATGTTATTTTTATTTGATGTGTTGTTTACTTTGTGGTCCACAAGACTGTTGAAATGTTGAAGAAGGGTGTGTAAAAGTACAAATACTGACAAATAAAATAAAACACTCAAGAAGTAGTAAAAGTAATAATGTTTATAATGACTAGGTAAAAGTAAAAAAGAGAAAGTTTCCAATGAAAAGACTACTCAGGTTCACTCAGGTTAAAGTTACTTAGGATCTGATTAGGAGCAAGCAAGATAATAATGATGAAGTGATCGTGGTGAAGTCAGTTACATGTATGGCATAAAGGATGTTTCTCTGTGCATGCGTGAGAAATGGTGTGTCAAAATATTGGAACATAGAGAGTACAGTTGCCCAACGTAAAGGTCTGTTCACACCAAGGACAATACCTAAAGTAGTTTTAAGAATTTTTCTAATTCTATGAAAATGGGGAACAGTAACAACAAGGAGGAACGACATCAATGGAATAACCTTCAGAATTATTTGAAGCTGATGTATGATAAAAACAGTGATGGCCTATCAGAATTTATCCCTGCTTTAAAGACCTTAAAGAACTTAAAGAACATTATCGATCTTGATGTGAATGAGCCTTAAAATCAAAGTACATTTTTGTCATTATAAATTTGTACTCGAGTAAGATGTACCCATCATTGAACCTACTTCAAAAAGTACATTTTTAAAAAAGTTACTCAAGTAAATGTATCAGAGTAAAATGTAGCACGTTACTATCCGCTTCTGTTTTTAGAGCGATGTCAAAGGACAGCTTGTGAGAAGTAGGGCACCTTTATACCCAAAAGGAAATTCTTTTTCCAAAGAGATATTCTTTTTTTTCTTGGTTTGGGTCATGTCCTTATATCTCCTAAGAAGAAATCTTTGTGACTTCATGCCCCAGCATTCTGACAGTGAGGGGGCATTGGCCGCTGACAGGTGGCCTTTACAAGCCACTGCTAGCGTTAGCACTCTTGGCTTATGCGAGACTTCAGCTGAGAAGCCTGTTGCACAAGACGAATACCCTCCTGAAGCCCTGATTCCCAGTGATAATGAGGAACCCATCCATGCCTCGCTGTCTCTGAAGGCCAGATTGATGCCAGAGGATGGGAATGAAGCAGAAGGGGAGGGAAGTGACTCTGACGATATTCTAATGGAGGACAACCAGGTAGCTGACTTTGCCAGTTCAATGTTGGCTGCCATTTCCTGCTGGCACTATAGAGCCAGAGCTTTGCTTTCCATGGACTTCACAACGGTGAGGTTCTCTGCTACCAAGGGGATCCTATCATACCCCAGCCTGACCTGCAACATGACCTGCATGTCTCCCAAACCTCCCGCCATGTTGCATGTGCTCTCACAGAATGCCTCAATTCACTAACAGCTCACACGGCATAAGCAGAAGCTAGCTTTGTAGAGCATCCAGCAATGCTAGAAGAACTAAACAAATTGTAACAAACTTGTTACAGTTCAACACACAACGCATATACTGTACTTCATTAATTTTCTCACTGTATTGCTGAATGTTACTTTGTTGACATCTAGCAATGGTTATGATCATTAATGATAACTGTTCACTCTTTTTTTTTTTTTATTGTTAGGGTTTTTTTTTTTTTTTGCATTCAAATCAGTAATAATAGCTTTATTGAAAAGCAGGCATTTGGCTTGTAGTGTAAAAAATAAATACATGTGGGAATAAATAATAACTGCATATAAAAAATAAATAAACACATGAATAAATACATTTAAAAATAAATAAATACAAAAATGAATGAAAGTATAAGTAAATAAAAGTTAAAAAGAATAAAAATAAATGTAAAACAAATACAGAAAATAATACATAAAGGAAAAAAAGTCATTTAAAAATAAATTCAGGATTAAATTTGATTACAAATATTTTCCTGTTATTTAATTATTTATTTATTTATTTATTTATTGTTAATTTCTGCAGGTTTGGTCCTCCATAGTAGAGAATGTTCTATAATCTGTAATCAAAATGTATTAACTTGCTCTGTCCCTAACAATTTTAATTTTTGGCTGATATCAAAAATTCCTAGTATCTTCTCCTCCAGCCTTCTGTCTCCATTCTGGTACCTGACACCCGGTGGCGCCTCCCCCATTTGTCAAAACCATGTTAATTGTTTACATAAGATATTGATGTAATTTTTTAAGCCTACATATATTATTAAACTTGGATCAAATAGTTTATTTCGAATTTCCTTTTCATACTCCACACCCACTTTACTCGCACAACCAACTTTAATTGTACTGCATGTTTGTAGGAGGATCACACTGAATTTAATAAGCTACAAAACTCACAAGCATTTTACCATATTTTAAATAAAAGAATAGAAAAAGTCTGCTGATTTTATCTGGGCTTGCTAATGACTCTAACTTAATCCGGATGTCTGAATAATTGTTTTACGATTTGATACTTGTATTGCTTATATAACACTGTAAATATTTATTGAAAGTTAATTGTTTTTGTCAAACATCCCTAAAAAAAACCCATGTTTTTATGTTAGGAGGAAGTGGGGTGTGGGGACACTGAGAACAATTTTAAAGGAGAAAATGGCCCATCAGTTGAACAGGTGGAGGCATATCTCAAGGATGAAAAATATATCTCGGAACAGGTTAGTTGTTTAATTAAAATTGTTTAATTTGTTATGTTTGCAAAATTGTATTAGTATTATTACACCTAGGACTAAAATTCTACTTACTGATTGTAAGTTGCTTTAGTTAGTAACAGGTTACCTAACCAATGTTTTGAAATTTGACATATGTTTTGTATCATGAGGTTGTTGGCTTGATCTTGATTTCCCCTTCTTACACTCTCAAGGACAAATCTCCAAACTTGGAGATGAGTGATCCAGAGTCCCAAGAGATGGACAAACAGGTCCCAGATATCCAGGATCTGGAGACTGGAGACAAAGATGATCAGAAAGGTTCTAAAGAAGAGGCCTCATCTCTGTTACAGCAGGAAGACACACCTGGTGATTCTTCAGAGGAAGAGGAGGATGTAGAAGAGAAACCAGACTCCACTAGCATCCTACCATCATCTGTGCTTGATAAGGCCAGTGCCATTGCTGAACACTTTGTGTGTAACGCGCGGCGTAGTAGCGTCAGCACAGAGGAAATGCACTCCCTCGGTTGCGTATCTCCATGTCTTCCCAGCAGGACCGGGAGCACTGTAAGTCTAGGAGATGCCCATCGCCTTGCTAGCACCTGCTCTGAGTCTCATGGAGTTCCACTGACTCAGGAAGCCCTTCCATCAGCAGACTTCATGATCGGGTCATCAGGGGAGGACAGTCTTTTTGACTCGGATCGAAGCATCTACAGAAGAAGGGATTCAGTGCTTTCCAGGCAAGACCAGCTACTCATTGACAAGATTAGGAGCTACTATGAGAATGCAGAACACCAGGATGCTACATTTAGCCTAAAGCGTAGAGAGAGCCTCACTTACATTCCAAGTGGGCTTGTTAGAAATTCAGTTAGTCGTTTTAACAGCATTCCTAAAGATAAAGGCCTTGCCTTAGAGAAGACCACAAGTACATCTGGACCTGTTACAGCTCATAACTCACTCACAGAATCTCTTTTGGTTACATCAGCTCTGTCTGAGACCAATGCAAATCCAGCTACCCTGGAACAACCTGTTATCGGCGCTTCCACAGATTTCTCTAGGCATGACAATAACGGAGACCTGGTTGACTCTGATGTAGATTGTTCCATTAAACCTCAGTCTATAGATTGGAGTCATGAGGAAGAGGTTTTCCGTCCCTCCTCTGAGATGATCAAAGTCTGGCAAGATATGGAAAAAGAGGTCACTAGATGTCAAGGGGACCTCAAAGCACTGAGGCCCAGAGAAATTCCTTATTTTAGAGGGACCAGTCCCAGCCTCTCCAGGAAGGATCCAAACCAGGGAAGAAAGACAGAAATGAAAGGCAGCGATGGACTGATTATGTTTGAAGATTCAGATCTGAGCACTATCAGAGAGGAGTCCTTTACATCATTAGCTTTTAAGGAGAAGGAAAACCGTGCAACCAATGAGAATGATGCCATCAGACCCAGACAGTGGGAGGATGAAGGTAGACCCCTTAGAGCTCTAGCCCCCCGAGTTATCCAGTTGAGAGCAGAAACTGAAGATGAGAGAGACACAGGAGCTCAGTCAGCAGAAGACGCAGATTCATCCCAAAACAAAGTTTTCCATCTGGCAAGGAAATTCAGTCAACGCATCAAATGCACACAACCAGCGTTGAGACAGAGGAGTCAGGAGTCAGGAGATACATGGTTTGCCAAGAGGAACCTGCTTTCGGTGGTGGAAGAAAAGCCAGAGAAAGAGGCCAAAGGTAAGATGGATACTATTTGAATATTATCATATCTTCATCCCCCCCAAAAAATAGTTAAATAGTATGAAACAGCATTTTCAACTACTTTTACTTCCATAACACAACATATTTCAACATTCATTGATTGGATTGCGACAAGTTAGTGTTCCTTGCCTCAGTGGAGCTAACTACAATATAAGTAACTGGGACATGGCTGATAAAACTTTAAGCTCTGCTTGTGTCAGTTTTGGTATAAGTTAGTTGTAGAAATTCTGTTTCGTGAGATTACATTTTTAATATTTTGTATATTCAAGTATAAAATTTATTGCTGTCAAACGGTTAATCGCGATTAATCACATCCAAAATAAAAGTTTTGTTTACATAATATATGTGTGTATTTATGTATACAAACACATGCATGTATATATTTAAGAAAAATATGTTTATATTTTAAATATATTTATATAAAATATAATAATATAAATGTATACACTTTTTGATATATATATGTGTGTGTGTGTGTGTATATATATATATATATATATATATATACACAGTACATACATACTGTATATTATGTAAACAAAAAGTCTTATTTTGGATGCAGTTAATCACGATTAATCGTTTGACAGCACTAATAAAATTATCTTATGTTTTGCTGCTCCACTTACATTTGCCATTTTGTGATTAACAGTTAAAGCAGACTTGATGCTCTCCATGGCTCCATATGATCAGCCTGATTACGACGGAGACCAGAAGGCCCAGGTTATGACTCCCAGCCCAGACCACACTTGTAATTCTGTCAGCAGCCCAAAGGTCTTGTCCCCACACCTGTCCCATTCCAGGAGTCCTCTTAGTCCACCACCTGAGAGCTTCAACTGGCCAGACGTCCGTGAACTTCGCTCAAAATACGCACACCTCGGTAGCTCGTCTGCTCAGCCACCAATAGGCCAAAGTCGTTCTGTGGAAGAAAGAATGTTTGACGGCAGTTCTAGAAGACGTTCTAGCTGCTCTTCTAGCCGCTTAGTCACCTCTAATGGCTCCACAGACTCTTCAGTATACAAGTTTTGTCCAGGAAGGGATTCAGGAGAATTACTGACTCGGACCCAGCGTGCAGGTTCTCTGGATCAAAAATTGGGTAGTTTGTACTTGAGTGATCTGCAGAGTCTTCAGAGTAAAAATGCCAGCAGTGGCTTCTATATCTCCGCTCAAGCTACCCTTCCAAATGAGAAGAATATAATTGTGGTTGAGAAAGTACCTGAGGTTACACCACCAGCAGAGATGGACCAGTCAACACAAGAGTGCAAGAAACAGGAAATAACAACAGATGTAACAGATGACAGCTATGTCCTAATTCGTTCGCCAACATCTCGTGAGAAGATTTCAATCATGGCTGTCATTGACCGCTGTCGGGCATATCAGGAGTCAGAGGAATACCGTCTGAGGGAAGATGGAGGATCTAAGGCAGAACAGTTACCTAAGGTTGACAGGTGCAAAAAAACTGAGAAAGCTTCATCCTATAGTGAACACTTAGACAATGCTGTTAAAAATGCACTGGATTCTGGGAAAAAGGCTGATTCTAATCAACACAGTGTTGTCAAGAATCTCAGAGAAAAATTCCAAAACATAAGATAAAAATCACTTGTTTTAAGGTTACATCTATTGTATGTTTCAAAAGTTTTAGAAAATTGTTGGCTGTGAAATACTTGCTTCTTTAATTTCTCTCTTCTTTTATGTCTTCACCACTGAAGACAAATATGTACAGTATGGTCAGCATATATCATGCTGTAGCCAAATAAATCATCTTGGCGAATTTAAACCTCAAAACTAATATTCTTTACATTTTGCATGCTATTTTATGCTATTTTGGACACTGTATGATCATGTGGCCTGCTGATATTGAGAAACCTGTAGATTTTAATGGTCTAAATGTCAGGGAGAAAGTGTAAATGTTGTACAGTTTTTGTTGTGCATTCATTCTTTCTGTTATATCATTAACATATTTGATATAGTAGATATACATGTATGTATTTGGTAGTCATTTTACATAAATGACATTCTTGTTTATAAATAATTGAAATACCTTACCCAAAATTTAAATAATGTCATATTTGAGCTAAGGGTTTCATTAGCAAAAGATAATGTCTAGTCTATACTACAAAACAAGCCCTGGCAGAGTAGCATAATTCATCTAGACTCTAATTGTAACAGACCATTTGAAAACAGGGTTTTATTTTACTTTTAACTGAAAGACATTTTAAAGTTTGTTTTTTGTTTTTTTGTTTTTTTTGTTTTTTAGTAAATGTCATGCATGGAACAAACTTTTTTTTCTTTTTTCCTTTATACCTAAACCTAGTCTTTGACTAATGGATTTAGGCATAGATCCCTTTTGTCCTGGAGACTAGATCCAAATGTTTAAAAAGATGATGATTTTAATTATTATTTTTTTTAAGCTTGCACCAATGATGTTACTTAAGCATATTTTAAGATTTGTTGTGATCTTCACAACAAATCAGATTTTCAGGTTTTGGGGAATGTCACAATTACAAGACAAATATTAACCCTACATGTTTTAGCATCTGAAACTGCTGGTTCAGCAGCCCGTGATAACAGATCTCTCATTGATCACTCTTGTCTGTCTCTGTTATTTATTAAGATTCTATAAATTTCCATATCTGTCTGACTTATTACAAATGCATCAATAAATACTTGTGAAAGTGAAAATTCACTCCATAATAAAACCAAAGAAAATTCAACTTGCAGACTTGCACATATATTTTTTTATGTCTCATGTAAATGACTGTGGTCTTTAGGCCTCAAAATCAAAGAGTTGTTTTATCATAATTCAAATCATAGGTCCCACTTTATATTAAGTGGTCTTAACTGTGTACTTATATTTAAATTAATCATTTAGTACAGTGCACTTAATGTGTACATACATGTTTTTACATTGCACTTATATTTTTAAAAATACCTTTATGTAAGTACAGCTGTAATTAATTTCTGTAATTACATTTATAATTACACTGTTGACCCATCCCTTACACCTTAACCCAACCTTAAACCTACCCATACTACCAAACCTGTCCCTAACCTTACCCATATCCCACCTCAATAGCAGCAAAAGTGTTTTGCAATATAATATGACCACAATAAATACATTGTACTTATTTTCTGATGCAAGTACATAGTAGTTAAGGCCACCTAATATAAAGTGTGACCAAATCGTATATAGTCAAACGAACAACATTTATGACTCATTTTAATACCATGTATCTGTCATCCTTTTGTTAGAATAAAGTTTAATACAGAACTGTTAATAGAGTTTTATTAACTTATTTTGGGTATCAGACAAGACTTGAATAACATTTGTACCAGACAAAACAGATGTCTTCTGATGGGATCTGGTAAATGTTTGAGAAGAACTTTAGTTTGAAACTATTTAATTAAAATACATTCTTTCATTATTTTTTTTAATACTTACATTTTAAGTATTAAAGAAAAAATGATACATCATCCTAGCAATTAACTGTAGAACAGGATCACAACAGTAGTCTCCAGGGGCCTCATCTATGAAATGTTGCATGTTTGGTCTAAGATTATTTCTGAAATGTGCTTAGAGTAGCACACCTTGAGAAAAATGTGCTTTTAACTACTCCCATAGTGTATGACTGCAGAAAAAAAAAATGATTTATTAATGAAGGAATGTGATGGAGCAACAGATTTTGTGTGAAAATAAATCATTAAAAAGTGGTTTGTTTTATTTAAACATCTTAGAAATGTACGCGGTAGCAAGGTGGCCTTTTTCATACAAATACATTAGCTAAAGTAATGTGTTTTTTATATACAGTCGTGGTCAGAATTATTGGCACCCTTTGTAAATATGATCAAAGCAGGCTCTGAAAATAAACCTGTATTATTAATCCTTTTTATCCTTTATTTAAACAAATCACAAAACTCTAACCTTTCATTGAACTAAAACAATTGAAAATGGGGGAAAATCTCTATGAAATAAAATACACGTTGGACACAATTATTGGTACCCCTAGAAATTCTTATGAGTAAAATATCTCTGAAGTATATTCCCATTCATATTTACAATTTTGAGCACTCCAGGGGGATTATGAACATGAAATTATCCAGCCAAACAAAGTCAAAATTCCCTTAATAATCCATCACAATGAGAAAAACCAAAGAATATATTTCTGATGTGCAGCAAAAGATAATTGAGCTTCACAAATTAGTGAAGTGGCTTTAAGAAAAGAGCAGTGAAAATTCCCATTTCCACCATCAGGGCAATGATTAAGAATTTCCAATCAACATAAAATGTTGAAACTGCCTGGAAGAGGATGTGTCTATATCGTCCTAATGCAAGGTGAGAAGGAGAGTTTGAGTGGCTAAAGACTCTCCAAGGACCACAGCTGGAGAATTGCAGAAAATAGTTGAGTCTCGGGGTCAGAAAACAAAAATTGTCAAACAGCCCCTACATCACCACATGTTGTTTGGGTGGGTTTCAAGAAAAATTCTCCTAGCTCATCCAAAAACAAACTCCAGCATATTCAGTTATCAGACATGACTGGAACTTCAAATGGCACTGCTTCTATGGTCAGATGAAACTAAAAAATGAGCTTTTTAGCAGCAAACACTCAAGATGGGTTTGGTGAACACAGGGATAAAAAAAAGTACCCCATGTTTACAATGAAATATACTGCTGTATTTTTAATGTTGTGGGCCTATATTTCTGCTGGAGGTCCTGGACATCTTGTTTAGACACATGGCATCACTGATTCTATCTCTAACCTCATCAGGCGTTATAGGAGAAAATTTAGAGCTGTTAAACTTGCAAATGAAGGTTTCAAAAAGTATTGAATAAAAGGGTGCCATTAATTGCGGCCAATGTGTATAAGAGAAAAACATTTATTTCATAATGATATTTCCCCCCATTTTAAATTCTTATTCTCCAATGAAAGGTTAGATTTTTGTGAATTTTTTAAATAAAAGATGAAAAGGATTAACAATGGAGACTAATTTTCACAGCCTTTTTTGATCATATTTACCAAGGGTGCCAATAATTCTGACCTATATATATATATATATATATATATATATATAACTAAGTTAATACTTGTTAAAATAGTCACTTAACCAAAATTTATACTGTTTATTACATTTAATAAATGAGGCCCCTGGTCTTCATTTGGGATTGCTGCAATTACAGATTATAGCTTTAAAAAAAACAATTGTATGCTGTCAACAACAGACTTACAAAAGTGTGGTGGACTTGAAAATAATGCATTCACTATCCATTATTTGGATCCACGAAAATAGTTCATTGATGGACCTGTGTGTTTATCTCTCCCAATGCAAAGAGATACTGTATGGTGTACATATTTTCATCTCAAATAATAGTTCCTGCACTAAAGTACTTGTGTAAAAGAGATTATTAATGGCTTAAATGTATTACAAATTAGATGAAAAGTGTAAAACACTTGATATAATTATGTCAGTGACATTGTTCAACTAAAAAATTGTTAGCAAAAGTTGGATTTGATTTGAGCTGTACCCGGCATGTTTGATTTATATAACTGAAACATGGATGTGGAACCTGTCATCATCACAAGATAATTGCAGTTGCCACAGGGCAAAGCCATTGAGAGTAATTTAACAAAATGCCCAAGAATGATCCTTAAATTTGTGTTTTCAGATTAATATCCAAGAACACGAATAAAACACTGAATATAAATGAAACATTCAACACTGGCAATGTATTTAGAGGCCTTGTATTGTGGGTGACAGAAAATTATGGAGTAAATTTAAAAATACATAAGGAGAGCATAAGTACTCCAGCACAAAACATACAATTGCACCTTGTGTGCAATTACTAGGCTTTATAAATGTTAGTTGTTCATCAACTTGCTGCAGTACTGCTCTATAAGTGAACACATACACACACACAGCTGTACACAAGTCCTAGCTTTGGCTCACCTACGTTACATATGGCACACATGCAATAATTCCAAAATAATTATCTCATTTGCATTTGATACATACATCAAACCATCCATAACACACAGCCAAAACTAAAGCAAACTGTTTGATGGTGAGCTGCGAAACCATAAATCTAATGCTGTATACAATCATTTCTTAGTGCAGATATTTAGAAACATTACCTCAACACCAGGATTGCAAAGACTTTTTAACATTAAATGGTAAAAAGGGGCTGTAATGGAAGATCACAATTACAGACACAAAACAAATACAATCCTAACATGTCGTTTACTAAATAATTTAATGTGTAGATGGGACCCTGGTAGACAGAAAGTTGTTCTTGTATGTAGTTTGTATGGTTCACTGCACATTCACATTGTTGTCATCATAAGGTACTGGATGTCACAATAACTCTATATTGGCCAGTCTCAAGCTACAATATAGGGTAAGGGGTAAGATGCCACCCTTAAGAACAATGTGCATTTACTACATTATACAGCATATGAATATTTACATATTTTGTTGGACATATTTTAATGAAGATATGTCATTACAGCAACACTATAAATTCAAACTGAATGATTTCACTCAGCCAAAAGGTTTTAATGAAAAGCGAAGATCTCTGAAATGTACATTGAATTCATGGAATTAATAAACATACATCCATGTATTAAATTAAAAACATTAGTAACAACATGCTGCTTGAGGCCAATTGTGGGAGGGGCCTCTTATCCCAAAGATATAATTTTAGGTAGTCTGATTTTAAGAAGAGCATAGCCATTTATCAATTGTGTTATGACATTTTGTGGCATCTACGGTGAAGAGTAAAATCATCTTGCCTCAAGGGGTATCTTACCCTGTCTTACCCTGCTAATTGTGCAGTTTTCTAAATTAAATATTTGTGTGACATTACTGTTCTGGATTTCATTCTCTTTTAAAGGATATCTCAACATCATTTTGATGCTTTTAAAACATTCAAAATCACAAATACACAGAGCATATGACATTTAAAGAATACATGGCTAATGCAAATGTGAGGGCGATAGCCTGGTACATCCAGCTGCTTTCTGATTGCTCCAATGATAGTTTTATGTCATCCTAAATGAAAAACAATCATTTTGTTGCATACAATCATAAAAGCATAATATATAGGGGCAGGGTGAAGGTAACCCGTTTTTCAAGTTTTCACCTGTAACACACAGCAACAATACTTCACAGCATCACACAATTCTACATAATCTAGCACTCGCTTACACGCGTAAACAAACACCCCGACACCCCAGACATATGTGGTGTAGCTGCAAAACAAAAGCACAAAAAGAAACAATCTATGCCAAGGGTTGCTTACTTTTTAACAACATTTTAACTTGCTATGTCTGGGAATTCAACAGTAACCACATTCTTAGAAGCACCAATATTTGATTCTTATCTTTGATAGCATTATATTTAAAACAGCTCATGAATCTTTTTTTCTGCAAAGCAAGCTAATGGCTATGCCCCTGTTGAAGGCAAGCGCTTATTTAGTATTGTGTATTCACCCATTTTTTTCATGCTGAAGATTTGTAGCAGCCAAGTGCACTGCATGACTGAAAATGAACACGGATTGAATGCTACATGGTTTTCTCATGGTTTTCTATCAATGAGACCACAACAGACATGGTACAGGAATACAGTGACACACCCACTCATTCACTCAATCATGAATGACAACTTGGCATATGGACAATCATTCAAACAAGCCACAGATTACAACTGTTGAAAAGAACGTTTACACCTGCTTTAGCTTGTGAAGTGTGTCCGCAGTCTTTGAGAAAGCATATGCCGCATATTTGCACCACTAATAGTCACAATACTTTTACAAATGTGCCACAAATATGGCAGTTTCCAAAGAGATGTGCAGTACATGATTGACATGATTGTGTTTTTTTTTTTTTGCAAAGCAAGCTAATGGTTATGCCCTTGTTTGAAGGCAAGCTTATACTACATATCGACCTCCCTCGGGCCCCCTGGGACCTCGCTTTGCACTACCATTGGCATTAGCAGAAGAGGGGCTGGTAAACTCCTTGGAAGCAGATTTGGTCTTTCCCCCGGGAGAAGTTCCCATTGGGTGAATCTTGAGGATTCCTCCAGGTTCAACAATTGTGTTGATCACTGTGTTACGACAAAGATAAAACACCAATGGAAGGACCAGGATGTGTAATATACGTTTAAAAAAATCTATTGCTAATAAACTCACCCTCAAGTTGTCTCTGGACTCTTCGCAGTTCTTGGAGAATAGATGAGATTTCCTGCTTGCAAATTGAGGAAAATATATTACAAAATAAAGAAACATCTCTGAAATGAATGTTTGGTCTTTGGAAATTACATTGAAAGAAATGTACCTTATTAGATGTCTTAAGGATAGGAACCTCATTTTCAGCATTGATTTTTGCCTCTATTTCCTCCCAAACCTCTGTCTTGTTATGAAACAGAGCTCTAAAAGAGACATAAAATTTGTGAGACTAAACATACAAAACACCTGGACATTATTGCTAGTTCTTTGTTTTAAAGATCTAATCAATCAATCGACTCAAAACGCATTGTGTGCCTTTTAGGTCTATTAGCTTTGAAACTATCTACTGTATATGCTAGTGTAAAATTAACCAAAAATACTGCTGACTCATCCTGGGCTACACAAACTTTCTTTTATGTGTCCCTGGACCACAAAACAAGTCATAAGTAGCACGGGTATATTTGTAGCAATAGCCAAAAATACACTGTATGGGTCAAAATTATTGATTTTTTATGCCAAAAATCATTGGGACATTAAGTAAAGATCATGTTCCATGAAGATATTTTGTAAATTTACTAACGTAAATATATTCAAACTTAATTTTTGATTAGTAATATGCATTGCTAAGGACTTCATTTGGACAACTTTAAAGGCAATTTTCTTTAGTATATAGAGTTAATTTCTAAAGTATAGATTTTTTTGCACCCTCAGATTCCAGATATTCAAATAGTTGTATCTCAGCTAAATATTGTCCTATCCTAAAAACCATAAATCAGTGGAAAGCTTATTTATTCAGCTTTCAGATGATGTATAAATCTCAATTTCAAAAAATTGATCCTCATGACTGGTTTTGTGGTCCAGGGTCACATCATTCTCCAAATGCCCCCTTGTAACAGCTAGCAAGTAGCTTGTAGACATGATGTGAATACAGCCTAATGACCTTTAAAAAAAGAAGAAGAAAAAGAAAGGACAATCCCTTCAAGGTGTCCCACCCAAAGTTTGTTTTTAAATATGAAATTTTTTCTTCATACTTCATTTTCTCTGCTAGTTGCTCCGTGTTCTCTCTGATAGCCTGGGAGAGCTGGGAGACAGGGTTTAACATAAGATTGTCCAAAATTACCTGCGATTAAAGAAAATCAAAGATTAAAATTAGAAATGATGTAATTGCATTTTTTTTCTATACAGTTTCTGAGAGGCACTGCCATTGGCTATGCAGGCTATTACACCCTGAGTAAATGACTAATGGATCAGTTTATTAGTGTAATGAGCAAAGGATTTGACCAAATTTGACCTCTTCACGGTTCCAGGGACGCCGTCTGGAACTGTCATGGTCGTTCATATTTGAGTCCTGGTCTATTGGACTAGTTGAGCCTGGAGGAACCTTTTGATAGTTCAGACTTGCCTCGGGTATATGCTGTACCAGCTGCAGATTAATCAGGGATGGGAAAGCACCAGTAAGAACACGTGGACATGACAATGGCAGGTTAAATTTGATGTTAAGAGACAAATATCTCTGAGCTCAGATTACAATGGAGGCTTCCAGGAGTAAATCTCTGGGAAGATATCTGTGTGATCATGCTAATTCAATGGTGAATAGAAAAGGGTTCTATGTTCACAGTCAGCACAGCAACTTTGATCCTAGTTTCTTCAAGATACATCTGGAAAATATTTTTAATGTGAACATAACCTGTTTTGTGAACATACAGCCTTAGGAGTGAATTTGGAAGTGAGTTTCCATGCATTAGGGAATTCCCTCATGCATAAAAAAGGCAGAAGTTTAAACAACAGGTTTCGAAGGTGGACATTGGACAGTTGTTAGTACATCGATGCTAGCTCACAGAGAAAGTAATTTAATTAATTTTGGACACCGCTTGGTAATAATGAGTGATGAATTCAGCACCTGAGGTAACAGGAACCTCTGTAATGATGCATATGGTCTCTGCACAAAAGAGAAAATATACAACAAAACGTATGCAAGATTAAATAAAAATGTTTACCTTAGTCTTAGTCCTTTTTGGGACACAATATAATTATCATGAGGTGTACCATGGTATAGCAACCCAAGACTTGAAACCAAACAGACTAGCTTACCTATATTTTATCTACATTTTTTCCTCTTTGTGCTAATAAGGAAAATATAAAGATTTGCTGCATGTTCTACTTTATATTAAAAAAAGTAATGGAATGGGTCAATGTATATGATGGGATGTCATTTAACCAAGCAAGCAAACTTTAGGTGCACCTCCTCTCTGGTCGAGATAGTGGATGCTGGTGTATTGGGCACGGAGCCTGGGGAAGTGGCAGCTCCCA